>LR548583.1:0-77369 GCA_900536415.3 Caenorhabditis sp. 38 MB-2015
TATCTAAATTGATGTGTTCTAGCTCTTGTAATGATGCATATTCTTTCTAAATTGTCAAGTTGATGCCTCATGACCCCCAAAACCTAAATTCATATGTTTCTAGGCTTTTTAGGATATTCTAGGATCACCAGTAGCTCCTAATATTAATTAAAACCTATTTAATAATGATTTTTATCTAAATTGATGTGTTCTAGCTCTTGTAATGATGCATATTCTTTCTAAATTGTCAATTTGATGCCTCATGACCCCCAAAACCTAAATTCATATGTTTCTAGGCTTTTTAGGATATTTTAGGATCACCAGAAGCTCCTAATATTAATTAAAACCTATTTAATAATGATTTTTATCTAAATTGATGTGTTCTAGCTCTTGTAATGATGCATATTCTTTCTAAATTGTCAAGTTGATGCCTCATGACCCCCAAAACCTAAATTCATATGTTTCTAGGCTTTTTAGGATATTTTAGGATCACCAGAAGCTCTTAAGATTAAATAAAACCTATTTAATAATGAAGTTTTAATGCCTACAGGAGTTCATATTGAATATTTCGCCTCCAAAATTTTTTTCTAAATTAACAATAGTGTTCTAAAACGGTATGCAAAATTTCACTAGACTACCTATCTCGTTTTTTGAAATAGATTTTATTGGAGGTTTCCGTAATACTGAACTTTATAATTTTAAATTTTAATGCCTACAAGAGTTCATATTGAATATTTCGCCTCCAAAATTTTTTTCTAGATTAACATCAGAGTTCTAAAACGGTATGCAAAATTTCACTAGACTACCTATCTCGGTTTTTGAAATAGATTTTATTGGAGGTTTCCGTAATACTGAACTTTATAATTTTAAATTTTAATGCCTACAAGAGTTCATATTGAATATTTCGCCTCCAAAATTTTTTTCTAGATTAACATCAGTGTTCTAAAACGGTATGCAAAATTTCACTAGACTACCTATCTCGGTTTTTGAAATAGATTTTATTGGAGGTTTCATTAATACTGAACTTTATAATTTTAAATTTTTATGGCAAAATAAATTCAGAATAAAGTTCTGTGTCAGAAGTTCTATTTTATGACTGAATTATGGGTTTTCAAGGTTTCCACGGTTCCGGTCAATCAGCTGTTTATAATTTCTGTTGTTTCAAGTTTTTTCTGCTTTATCTATTCATTTATTGATTTTTTCATTGGCCTGAATCAATCTGTAATTTTGTAGTCTTCTAGTCTCTCATGATCAACATATAATAACGAAATGTACGAGTTCTCTGCGTATCTCTCATTCCTATAATGTCTCACACTGCGGTTCGGGTCACAAAGACGATCAACCGGACATAGAAATGTGTGAATTTTCGCACATTTTCTTCCCAAAGTTATGATTATGGGCGGAGCAAGCCCCCTCTAGTATAGTGAGTCAGTTGAGGAGTATTAATCATTCTGACTGCTTCTTGACATTGTCCTATTCTTGGAGTACGCGTGGATGGAATGTGACTGGAAAAATGTGAGTAGATTACTGTATATTGTATTCCAGTAATGGTATTGTTTATTTCAGATGTTATCCAGTCAAGGAAAATTGCTCAGTTATTGTCAACAGTGCTCAGTGCTCAGTGGTTTGGTTCAAATCCTCCCGAACTATACGATCTACTTCGGTAGAAACGTGCTAGCGAGTTCATCTCGTTGTCAGCTAGTTCACACGGAGAAGATTTGTTATACAGTAAGTCGCTCCCTGAAGACATGATTGGGAGTTCCTCATGGGTTCTCTGTCTTTTGTGTCTCTCTCGGTCCCGCCTGTCCCCTCCGAACTATACGATAAGGGTTCCAAATAATATAGTGGTCCCAAAACAATATAGAGGTCCTCAAATAATATATGGGTCCCAAACAAGTATAGGGGTCCCAAAACAATATAGGTCCTCAATTAATATAGGGGTCCCAAATAATATAGGGGTCCCAAATTAATATAGGGGTCACAAATGATATAAGGGTTCCAAATAATATAGGGGTCCCAAATTAATATAGGGTTCCTCAATTAATATAGAAGTCCCAAATTAATATAAGGGTCTCAAATTAAAACAGGGGTCCTCAATTAATATAGCGGTCCCTAATTAATATAGGGGTCCTCAAAGTAATATAAGGGTCCTCAAATAATATAGGGGTCCTAAATGATATAAGGGTTCCAGAATGATATAGGGGTCCTCAAATAATATAGGGGTCCTAAAAAAAGCCTCTTCAACAAGGGCTAAGCTAAAAAAATCGATAATCTAAAATCAACATCAGTGAATGTATATCTTCCTGTGAGTTCTTGGTACCATCTTGAACATCTCCTGAGATAATATTTGATTTTCAAGAACCTTTCTGATAATTATCAATAAATAACGCAATTCTTACAGATCTACACGTGAAATTGGGAATATCGGATCGATCAAGCTAGGATGTTGGCTCCCAGTTGTCAATGGGAACGGAGGTGGCGAGGGTGCCAATCACTGGTGCCACGGCAAGACATAACCACGACCATGTAAGTTTCAACATCATTTTTTTTCGTAATTCATGTTCATTTTTTTTTTTTGCAGGAGCCACCAAGAAACTTGGTAGCAATTGGCCCCTTTGTAATGTTCAGGTCTAGTCCAGTCTATACACTTTCAGGGGTCTTAAACACAAGACCCCTTTTGGGCTCTCAAACACGAGAACTCGTTCAGAATCAATATATATATGTGCATATAAATTTATATGTACATATTTTCAAATTTTTTAAGCATCGGTAGTCACTTCCTACTACTTGGTGCGACCACAATCAAGATTAGTCATCGTGGATCCATCTCTTCTTTTTTATATTACCCAATTTTTAATTCGAAAAATCCAAAACTTTGAAGGTGGCCACCTGGGGGATGGTGATACCTTGATGAATGACTGGAAGTGGGATTTTTTCGTGGCTTTTTTTATTTTTTAGAAAAATATTGAAATAAGTGTAGACAACTGGATTAGACCTTACAGAGGGTGCTCCGGGCCAACAAGGCCGATCACTTGCCACTGGTGATCGGGGGTTAGGGAGGGTAATACAAGAAGCCACACAACAAATGCTCTTTTCAGGTTAGTCTAGGGCTGGGACCTAATTAGGGGTAATCAAGTATTTTAAAAAACAAACCCTAGAAGTTCTCCTTTAAACCTACATAATATTCTTTCAGAGCTAGCCAATTAGAATGATGAAGATGGTCAACACCAAGGACGGGATAGCGAGAATTAACAAAGACGCCGAGTTGGATTGGATGGATTGGATTGGATTGGATCAAGGGCGTGGCGATTTGATAGCTCAGTTTATTTTTTAAGGGTTTTTTTGGGGTGGGAGGGGGTAGATTTTGGTAGGTTTTTAAGGGTTTTTTTAGTAGGTTGGGTTACAGGGTGGAGAATTTGATGTGGTAAGGTGTGAGTGCGCTATTAAGCGCGCTGTTTTTCTCATTTTTTTTTCTCATTCTTTTTATTCAGTTTTTTATGTATTTTTTTTTGTTGCATTTTTCCAGAACATTTTTTAGGATTCATAAGGTACGTTTCCAGGTCAAGTTCTACTCAGGGCAAGTTTCGAAGGCAAGTTTTGATTATTCTCATTTTTTGATGTATTTTTTTGTATTTTGTCATTATTTTTTGTCATTTTTTTCAGATATGTTTTCTGGATTTAGAAGGTACGTTTCCAGGTTAAGTTTTAATCGAGGCAAGTTTTGATTATTCTCATTTTTTGATTTATTTTTTGTTGTTTTCAGAACATTTTTCGGGATTCACAAGGTACGTTTCCAGGTTAAGTTTCAATCAGAGCAAGTTTTGGAGGCAAGTTTTGATTATTCTCATTTTTCGATGTATTTTCTTTTTTATTTTTTCATTATTTTTTGTTGTATTTTTTCAGAACAATTTTTGGGATTAACAAGATACGTTTCCAGGTTAAGTTTTACTCATGCAATACGACAAGTTTAAATTTTTTTTGCATTTTTTTTTTTTGTATTTCTAATTGTTTACAAATTTCAGGCACGATTTCGGAATCTACAAGGTACGTTTAAAAGGAAAGTTTTATTTTTATTTTTTTTCATCCTCCTCCTCTTCATCTCTCTCTCTTTCCTCCTCCTCTCTCTCTCTCTCTTCCTCTCTCTTTCCTCCTCTTCCTCTCTCTTTCCTCTTCTCTTTTTCCTCGGCTCCTTTTCCTCCGGTTCCATCCGTTTCAGCTCAACAACAATGCCTGCGTCAATTGCCACCAACTGCCCTGAAAAAATTTTTTTTAAAATTATATGTTATATGTTCACCAACCACGTGTCGCTGTCTGCACTTGTTGGCATTTCTCACCCACGAGAAATGCCAACGTTGTCCCACGTTTTCCTCTTCATTGACTGAGCCTCTACGTGGCGAAGAGGATCAACCAGTTTGTGACACACAAAAAAAGCAAACAAACTGGGCTAATCAGTCAGAATTTGTCGTCGTCGTTGTCTTCGGAGTCTCTTCTGATCTTATCTTACTTTTCTATTCTGATCATACATGTTGCGCAGTCCATATTTCTGAACTTTTCTCGACTGTTCTCGTCGTTGTATTCTTCGGAGCCTCTTCTGACTTCTGGTTCTTCTGAACACAGATTCTCATTTTTCATGAGCTCGAGACATCCAATATCCGACCAAAACAATTGGAATCTTTGTCCAGCCGATTTCAGCTACTTTCCTCAATCTTCTACGCTATATTAGAGGTGGAATCCGCTCGACGTGTATCTCTGTTATCAGTTCATTTTTTAAGCCTTACTGACTTTTCCTAATAACCACAAATTTTCAGACAAGATCAAGTCAAACCTGCCAAAACTGCTTGTATTTCTCTATATATTCTCGACGACGACTTTGATATCATGAATTTCAATTTATAATTAATAATTAAACATTTTTAGACAAAATGCAGTAAATCCTGCCGAAATCAATTGGACTCATCGATCTCATCAAAACGGCTAAGTTTTCTTTTTAAATTATACTAATGATAATAATAATAATTTTTCACATGAAAATATTTTTGTAAAACTTTCCTACTCGATTCAAAATGGGATATCATTGTCTAGTACCAGTGTTCAAGCTATGTTATTAGATCCTAATCTGTGAGTAAGATCATTATTTGGCTGAAATTTTTTGGTTTTATAAAGTCAATACTGAAATAATTTCATGATGTAAACTATTATGACTTTGTATTTTTATTCTTTCTTCTCAAAAATGTATCATCCTAGACAAACCAATACACATAAACCAAATGGCTCATGAAATCGTGCATTTATCTCTTCAAAATTTTTTTCTCAAATCAAAAAATGGTCACCGACACCTACCTATTCTTCAGTATCACCTATAACGAGACTGATGATATTGAAAATATTCCAGTTCGATCCATTTCAACGTATTACTACTTCACTTTGTTGATTCATCTACTATTAACTGGGATGTATATCCTAGTCCTGGTAGTTATTAGAAAGCAAATATCCACTAGCTCGTTCTATTATATATTCTTTATCATTGGCGTTTTCTACCTCTCTTCTTGGTATTTTTTCGAAATCACTGAGGCTCTTTGGTACATCGATAATTATAAAACCTTCAATGTCAAGCATATATTTTATGTCTCACATTTTGTGCTCTACTTCGCAGTTTTGCTCCTAAACGTTGTTTCAGTTCTAAATCGATTCTCCTCAACGTTCGTATCCTATAATAGAATTTGGAGAACTCTATATATAAATTTATATATTTTACTAACGATTCTTGTTGGTATATTTGCTTCGTTTTACGATATAGATTTATCGAATGAATATACATTTAATTCAAATGGGTCTTGGGATATTCATAACCCTCCTAGTAGAAAAAGCGAATTTCGGATGAGAATTATAATTATCAAACTATTTACGGATGTTATATTCATTATTTTTACTTATCTAACTCATTTGAGGATTAAGAAAATGCAAATATCAGATCAAAAAAGTCAGAAAGTAAGTTATCAAGGCGAACTCTGGTAACTATGACACAACATGTCCGATGGTTCCAGACAATCCTGAAACTTCTCATTCTTCACATCCCTATCCAAATAGTATTTTATGTTTATCAAATTCGAGTTATTTTCAAAACCCAAGAGAGTTTCGATGCAACTCTAGTGAGTTTTATATACATAGGGTACTTGATGCTCCTTTTCTTAGATTGCTCAATTTGCTTTCGTTGAATATGTTGGCAATGCGATCTCTATTTTGTTGATTAACAAGGGTGTTAGAACAGAACTATTGCAAATGATCACATTTAAGAAATTTTGGAAAACGTCGACTGTGTCAACGACAACGACAACAACCACGACAACCACGTTTTGAAAAAAAAATCCTTTTGAAACAACCTGTGATGCCTTAGCTACGTCTAACTTCTAGTTTTCGTTTTCTTAATTATTTTATAGTACAGATGCAGTTGTTTTTAGTCTACGTATTTCCTTATCTAAAATATTATTTTTTGTGATCTAATATCTCCAAAATTTTTGAGAGACACTTTTCGAATAAATCAGGATAAAACTAAGAGTAAAATTATTCTAATAATGTCATCAGCAGCTGAATTTCATGTCACTTCTTTCATTGCATCGATAGTCACTAACTCAATAGTTATTCTTCTAATTTTGACCAAATCACCAAGAAAAATTGGAAGTTATAAATATATCATGTTGTACTTCACAGTCTTTGCAATATTTTTTTCGATGGTCGATGTTGTTGTACAACCGGTTGGTTTAATCAATGATTTTTCTCAATGAAACCAAAATAAATCCAAAAATATGAAAACAGTGACATTATTTTGAAGGTTACATTCACCAATGGCACAACATTGGTATTCGCCTCTTATACACCACCAAATTCAAAATGGTTGATGACAAAAATGATCAGCGTCCTTTGCGGCTGCTTCGGTGTCGTCATATCATTTCTAGCAATCCATTTTATCTATCGATTCTTTGCTCTTGAGTGCAAAGGAAGACTCGTACATTTTGAAGGCAAGAAGATTATTATTTGGTTATCCATCCCTTTCATATGTGGGGTTCTATGGGGCTCTATATCATATTATTGCTCCAAGCCTACCAGTTTTTCTGACCATTATATCTCTGAAAATGTATTGCCTGAATACAACGTAACTCTGAAGTCAATCGCTTATCTGGCTATCATATATTTTGATGAGAATCATGATTTTTTGTTAGTCCATTGGATTACAATGTTCTCCCTAAACCTGATAATGGTAAGTGAACTATATACCGTACAATGGTATATGTATCGATAAAATGGTTCAGATAGTATTCTTATGTATCGCAAGCTATTTTGCCATTCGAAGTTACCTACTTATCAAAAAACTTGCCGACTCTACAGGACAGTCTAAATTCACTAGAAAATTACAAAACCAACTCTACAAAGCATTAATAGCCCAGACATTGATACCAACGCTCTTAATGTACATCCCAGTGGGATCCTTTTTAATTCTCCCTATTTTTAATATTGATATCAAAAGTTTCAACAAATACTTGATATATAGTTATGCATTATACCCATCAATAGACCCAATCCCTCTAATATGTATTGTTGATAGTTATCGAAATGCTTTCCTCAATGCCCTTCTCTATATCCCAAGTTCTACTTGTATTTGTTGGTTGAAAAAGTTCCCACCCAACACAGTTAACATCGAATCATCATCAGGACGATCTTTCAGTATACAATAATTTAAATGATATCATATTTTCATTATCTGAAAGTGCACTCTTTTTCTTTTTAATTTAAAAATCATCGGTTTCTATATATTCACATTTTTTTATTTTCCTCTTTTAGTCTTCTACCAAAATACCTTGTTTCTTATATATATATATATATTGTATAGATATATATTGTTGTCAATAACAGGTTCTGATTTTGCGGAAAACAAAATATCGATATTTCTCTAGAGATTAATTTTGTGTAAAGTTCTGTTAAACCACTTCTACATACCATATGATGTCTCCTGTCATGGAATTTCAAGTAACTTCTTTCATCGGATCGATAATCACTAACTCTATAGTTATTTTTCTAATTCTAACAAAATCACCAAGAAGAATGGGGAGTTATAAATATATTATGTTATATTTCACAATCTTTTCCGTGTTTTTCTCACTGCTCGATGTTGTTGTCCAACCGGTTGGTTTAATCAATATACACTTAATTAACATAGAAAATAAATGTATAGGTTCTCTTCACAAATGGTACAACATTGGTGATTGCCTCTCATACACCACCAAATTCGAAATGGTTGATGACCAACATGATCGGCGCCCTTTGTGGTTGCTTCGGTCTCGTTATATCATTTCTAGCGATCCATTTCATCTACAGATACTTTGCTCTTGAACGAAAAGGAAGACTCTCCTATTTTAAAGGAAAACGGGTCATTATCTGGCTAGTTATCCCATTTTTTTATGGGGTTTTATGGGCGTTGATAAAATTATATTTCTTCAAACCTAGCAGTATAACAGACCACTCCATTTCTGTAAATGTTCTACCTTCATACAATATAACGCTGAATTCAATATCCTACTTGGCTATTATATATTTCGATGAAAATGGACATTTCTCATTGACCCATTGGATTGGAATCATTCTCTTGGTTTTAATGATGGTATGTAAATCAATCAAGTTAATACAAAATGTTTTTTTGAAGCAAGCATCAGTATGTATAGTCGGTTACTTTGCAATCAAAAGTTATCTACTGATTAGAAAACTCGCTGAATCAACTGGTCATTCTGGTTTCACAAAGAATCTACAAAGTCAACTCTACAAAGCATTAATAGTCCAGACATTGATACCAACCTTGTTAATGTATATCCCAGTTGGTTCATTTTTTGTGCTCCCCATGTTTAATATCGATATCAAACCATTCAACAAATATATAATATACAGTTATGCATTATACCCATCAATTGACCCAATCCCTCTAATATGTATAGTGGATAATTATAGAGGCGCATTCCTCAATGCTCTTTTCTATATCCCAAATTATCTTTGTTGTTGGTTAAAAATGCCGGAACCAAACAGAGTTCACATTGAACCATCTATTAGTGTATTATAGACAGGTTGTCATGTTTTGAAACTAATTTTTATACAATAAATTGTGTATACTTTTTCAAAATATTATTTAGAAAGGATGGTATTCAAGTGAACACACAAAAACACAACAGTGAAGCTAAAACTAGTCGTCGATTAGAATTCACCTCAAATTAGGCACCCTTCTAGAACTCCATCTCTTAATCAATATCCTGTAATTCTTTTTCGCCTGAGATTTATGTGTGAAACCACTATTACAAACTAAGTATAACTTCAACACAAATATATTTGTTTTTGCGTGTACAAGATCCGCTAATTTTAATGAGAATTTTTCTAACTATTCTCAAAAAGGGTCCGATTAAAAAAAAGAGTTCTCGGAGTGTGCAAAATTTCTGAAAATTCCAAATGGGCGGAAAGTTAAACCTTCTCTGTTAGTGTAGACATATGAATCGATCCAGCCATAAAATAGTGCGTTAACGGTATCCAACTTGACGAGATTTAGTTTTGGAGATGTATATTTTCATTATTTTATAGTGCAAGCCCTTTCAAAACATTTGTTTTCAGTATACTCAATTCTATATTATTTCATTTCCTTTAGAACTTTTTTAAATTTAGGGAATGTGATCATTTTTCTTAACCACATTTTATCACATAACATCATTCTATTCAGAATTTTCTCGTTGTGATTGACGCAAATGAGTGTTCTCTCATTTTCCTGACACACCTTCCAAAAACTGGCCAAATCTCAAGGGATTTTTCTCAAATTAGTTTTCTGTTTTACCTCTTTTATCATAACAATAATGTCTCTAGCAGCAGATTTTCAAATATATTCTTTCATTGGATCAATAGTCACTAATACTTTGGTTAGTTTTCTGATTATAACAAAATCACCAAAGAAAATTGGGAGTTATAAATATATTATGTTATATTTCACAGTCTTCGCCGTGGTATTTTCAATGATTGATGTTGTTGTGCAACCGGTGAGTGTTAATTTTTTTAGGGGATTTTCATATGAAATATACATTTATAGGTTACATTTACCAATGGTACAACATGGGTTGTCGCCTCTTATACACCTCCAAACTCAAAATGGTTGATGACAAAAATGATCGGCGTCCTTTGCGGCTGCTTCGGTGTCGTCATATCATTTCTAGCAATCCATTTTATATACCGATTTTTCGCTCTTGAACGCAAAGGAAGACTTGTACATTTCAAAGGCAAAAAGGTTATTATCTGGTTATCCATTCCATTCATATGTGGGGTTCTATGGGGGTCTATATCATATTACTGCTTCAAGCCTACCAGTTTTTCTGATCACTATATCTCTGAAAATGTATTGCCTGAATACAACGCCACTCTAAAGTCAATCACGTATCTTGCCGTAATATATTTCGATAAACATGGTAATTATTCAAAAATCCATTGGATAGGTATCATCCTTCTGATTCTAATGATGGTTAGTTAACTTTTACAATCACACCTATGTCCTCATTTAGGAAATATCCTTATTCATCGTTTGCTACTTTGCCATCAGAAACTATCTACTAATCAAAAAACTCACCAAATCATCCGGCCATTCTAAATTCACCAAGAAATTACAAAGTCAACTCTACACCGCATTAATCGCCCAGACATTGATACCAACCTTGTTAATGTATATCCCAGTTGGATCCTTTTTTGTATTCCCCATGTTTGATGTCGATATCAAACGCTATACCAAATACTTGATATACAGTTATGCATTATACCCATCAATAGACCCAATCCCTCTAATATGTATAGTAGATGATTATCGAATAGCTTTTTTTCAAGTTTTGCTCTATATTCCTTATGCAATTTTGACACCAAAACCTAACAAAGTTAACACTGAACCAGCGTCAAGATTGTCCGTTAGTGCACGTTCCCGTTCCCAATAAACTTTGAACAATGACGAATATAATATATTTTCTATATAAACATAGTTTTTTTTTTCCAACATTATAATTTCCCATCCTATACACATAAACCCAACGACTCGTGAATTATCAAACGATGTCTTTTTTTTATCATTTTCAGGTTTTCTATTTTCACAATCCATAGAATATCCAAAAAATGATCACCAAAAGATTCCAATTCTTCACAATAACTTACAACCAAACAGATGATATTGAGAACATGTCCACTAGACCTATCCCATTCTACTACCTCTTCTATCACCCTTATCATTTAACACTGACTGGATTGTATATTCTAGTCCTGGCTATTGTTAAGAAGCTCATTTCAACCAGCTCCTTTTATTATATATTTTTCGTCGTTGGGGTTTTCTATACCTCTCGAGTTCGAACCCCCATTGTGTTTTTATTTATTTTTGTTTTTTTTTTTCAATTTCAAAGTCCATTCTCTCACGATGATAAAAATGTTTATAATCCAAATATCCTTATCCGCCCATCCAAATCAACAAAAACAAATCCAACATCAATCATTATTTATATCAATTGTGTTGACCTTTTCTTTTCAAACAGGAAATTCTCTTTTATTGTGAATATGAAAAAAAAAATATTTGTTGAAACTTTTCTAATATTTCTACTCATTTTTCAAAGAAAAGCGGAGAAAAATCCATTTTTCTCACTATTATGTTTGTTTTGTTGTTTTTTGTGCATTTGTCTCGAATTTCTTCTTTGCGCATGTTTCCGGCGTCAAAAAAATTTTTTTTTGTCTGAAAAAACTCGAATAAAAAATTTCTCCCACATACTTTCATCTGATCATTCGCTTTCCCATTCATTTTTTTTCATAAAAGTCCTGAAAATAAATGGCGGAGCACAAGAAGAAGCAAAAAAGGAGCAAAAAAAAGAAGGAAAAAAAAGAAGAGGTGCTTTTTCTCTCTTCGATTTTCCGCCATTTTTTCTCTTCTTTTTTTCGCGTTTTCTTCTATTTTTGTGTATATTTTTTTTGTTTTGCGTTGTTGCAGGAATGTTTTATTTACCTCTTCTATTCTTGTCGTTATTAAAACTAGTACGAGTTATTTTTTATTAATTTTTTTTTTCAAACTTGAAAATTATTTGGAAAATACTTATTTTTCAAAGTTTATTAACCTATGGAAGATAAATATAGGGGTCCCAAATTAATATAAGGGTCCCAAAAAATAATATTATTGATATTATTATCCTAGTATAGAGGTCCCAGAATAATATAGGGGTCCCAGAATAATATAAGGGTGCCAAAATAATATAAGGGTCCCAGAATAATATAGGAGTCCCAATATAACATAGGGTCCCAAAAAAATATTATTATTAATACTATTATCCTAGTATAGAGGTCCCAGAATAATATAAGGGTCCCCCTATATTATTCTGGGACCCTTATATTATTCCAGGACCTCTATTCTAGGATAGAACCCTTTATATTTTCATCCCGCCCCATTTAGAAAATGCAAATTTGATTGCAAGTCGCTTTAGTAGAGTGGTTAACACATAAATCTTGCATACACAAGGTCCGGGTTCGACCCCACCATTGATCTATTTTTTTATTTTTTTTTTAATATCTGATATTCTAAAATTAAACTATGGCTTCTTTTTTCTTCTTCAAAATAAAAATTCCGCGTCAAGTGCCAAAACTCTAATTACTCACTCAAAAACCCTCCTCTCCGCATCCCGACCAGCCGAAAAAATACTGAATTTTCTTCCTCCTCTTTTTCATATGAATAATGTATGTGCGATGATCTGGAGATATTTTGTTTTTGTTGTCTTCAATTTCTTTTTCAAAATCTCACGTATATTGCACTTTTTTTTGGGTTTTTAAATCGGATTATTTTGAACTACTGTGGTTCTAGATCGTTGATTTTATCCGATTTTGAAAGAGTATGTTTGTGTTTTTATTGTTGGTAGTATCTCAATCGAAACCTCGCAGTATAAATAAACATGAGAGGGGAGGGAGTTTGTTACTCTGATCATTTGGTATTCATATTCCTGCACTTGACATCAGATTTCTTTTTTTTTTTTGATTGAATTTTGCAACATAAAAAACGTTCAGCTATCTTGCACTCTTGGCGTAGTGGTAGTGAGCTGATTTGCAGGATTAAAGGTGAAGGGTTCGACCCCGCCATATGGCAGGTTTTGAAAACGTTTTTATATTATAATAACTCGCTTCAAAATAGTCCGTTTGGTTCCAAATTTTGCACATTCTAAACTCAAAGGTATCAGCAAAATTCTACAGTTTTTGTAGAGCTATATCTAGAAAAAAAGTTCTATATTTTTCTAAAAAATTTTAACAAATATAGGATGGTAAAAATACTCCCCAAATGTATTTTTTCAATATTTTGTTGTATTTTAAAGGAGTGGTCTCTCTTAGCTGGAGAATAAGAAGTTAGTGTGCAATAGAGCACACTTTCTTCACTCGGTTACTTTGTTTAATTTTTTAAAATTATATTTTTAGCAAAACTAATAATTTTATCAAAAATTAACATTTTCAGAAAAAAAATTCCAGATTTTTTACTTTTCCAGATAATGCCCTACAAAAACTTAAAGCACTTTGCTGATACCATATTGCATAACTGTGCAAAATATGGGCTCAAACGGATCAATTAGAGCTGAGTTATGAAGGTTTAACCAATGGTATGTATTGTATTATAAATACTATAATATAAGCACCCCAAATTGGCTACAAAGAATGAGAATATCTCGGAAACCACAAGAGTTATCAAAAAGTGGTCAATTACAAAATTGTAGACCATGTCAATATCTTCAATTTTGTAATTGACCGCTTTTTGACAACTCTTGTGGTTTCTGAGATATTCTGATTCTTCGCAGTCGCGTTGGGTGTGTTTATTAATTTTTACCCCGCTCTTGGTGTAGTGGATAGCGCGTTCGCCTGTGAAGTGAAAGCTGTCAGGTTCGAACCCCCATTGTGTTTAATTTTTCCCACATCTATTTTTGACGATATAATTTTATTAAATCCACCTATTTTCAATCATGTTTGTTATACATATTTTTCTGTTTTATCCCCCATTACAGTCTATATGACCTTCAACCTATCTATCATACATGACACCTTCCTCCTCTCAAAAAAATCTGGTAGCAATTTTGTAATCGTATCCTCTCGAAATACATACTGCCAAAAAATAAACACACTCACATACATACACACATATATTTTTTCGAAGGCCCAATTATCTCCGGATGTTGTGAATGAATAGAATGACAAAAAAATATATAATATTTTGTAAATAAGAGATATGACTACTAGTGCGGGGCGAGTAACTGGTTTATAGATTTTATTGTTGGCAGGCAGGCATGAGTAGCAGAAGTGACTAACTAAATACTTGTCGAATTTTTTTTTGTTGTTTTTGTTGCTTTTTTTCCTAGAGAGGGTTCAATAAATTTCTCTTCTCTTGTTAAACCAGCCAACCAGCCAACAAAAACAACAGAAAAAAAAAACAAATAAAAAATTGGCACTCACTCCAATAATCTTTCTATTTTTTTTACAAAAAAAATTACCAAACAAAAAAACTAGAGATAATAAAACAACAATGTATACATAGAACGATAGGTATTATTTGATTTTCTACTTACTTGACATTTTTTAAGACATTGTTTTGTTTTGTTTTTTCTTGTCTGCATAGCATGACATCAGAAAGGAAAGAAGAAGAAGTTTCGAATTCCTCCATTTTTTCCGCTTATCAAATTATTTTCTTTTCTTCTCCTTCTTTGGCATTTTTGGTGTTGGCACTTTTCCAAAGAATTTGAAAGAAAGAGAACTTTGATTTAATAATATTTTCAAAGTGGGATAAATGTACTCATCCTGTTGCTCTGAAATGAAAGAGCACATTTTTTTAAGGTAATACCGTCGAGGGATTTTTGACCGAAATGTCTGGTATTCGAGAAAATTTAATTTGAGTTTAGAAATTATATGAAAAATGTTTAACTTTGAACATTGAATTCTCGCATACTGGACTTTTCGGTAGAAAATCCTTCGAGGGATCTCAAAAACCTTTTAAAAATGTGCTCTTTCATTTAAGAGCAACTTGTCAGTTAAGTATTTAGTACAGATATAGTTTTTAATATACTTAATATTTGTCAAATCTCCTGGCTAAGGTTGTGCTAGAAATTTAAAAAAAAGTTTCAGTAGATCAAAAATAAATTTTGAGATTTGTATAAGTACCTTCCATTTTGGTTTGATATCCTTAAAAAATGTGGAAGTTTAAGAATATTTTTTTTCACTTTTTCTTTTTTAATTTTCAGCAAAAGTTGTGAAATGTTTTTTTTTAATACCTTCACATTTTTTATCATAGGAAAATATTTTATTTTTATTTTCATACGGTAGCAAAACATCGTTCACATAAAATTAAGTATACCTAGTATAGTTACAGTATTTAATATTCCTAATGCAGTGATTTTGTATTTCTAGTACAGAACATTTACTATAAATGTCTTCAAGAACATCAAAAATATATTATCCATTGAGGCACAAATTGAAAAAAACCTAGGTTAAGTGGTCAGTTTCACCCCATACTCTAGTTAGGTTTCTTGTAACTTGGGTTCATTTCTCACATGTGATAAAATTTCTACAAATACATAACCATTATCAATAGAGCGAACTTGACTCATTGAGCTTGGTTAATGAACTTTTCTTTCGAATAAAAATTATCTCGCAGTCCTCCTTTAAAAACCATCCAGTCTACATAGTTCAAAAATGGAGTCCAATAATTCCACACCTCTGTTATCATTTACAATATAAAACATGTTTCATATTGATTATGATCTTTTGATCTGTCACATCCAAGCTGTCATATCCAGTAAAAAAGTTTTGGAGAAATCAAAATTACTATTAATTATGTATGTAGTGAATGAGCTGAGCCTACTGTAACTAAGATACGCAGGTTGTCTAGGGTACTGTAGTTAAGATACGCAGGTTGTCTATGATAGATCAAATTTCTTCCATGCCAGAAATGTTTCTCCAATATTCAAAAAGTTCGACTAGTCACCATCATAATCATAATAATCATCATCATCATCATAACAGTTCATTGTTGTTTTTTGTCTTTTGAAAGACTGACCTATTATGTCTGAGCTCTCCCAATTTCGCGCACTATTTCGTCGCACTGTTTATTTTTCGTTTTTCCTCCCAACAGAATTCGCTTTTTTTTTCTCGATTCGTTCTCGTTCGTTTGCACACACCTTTCCTTCCACTCGAAACCCTTATTATATTATGTTTTGCTATCATTTTTTGATTGTTATTGTTTTTGATGATTAATGTGTTGGGGATGAATCATTGATGTTTTGGTCAAAGTCAGCTGGCTGGCTAACTTAGCATTGCAAAAAGTAAACAACAAATATTTGAACTTGTAGTGTTTTTTCAAGATTGACATTGCGTTCACTTCGTTTTTTCATTTTTTGAGTGTGTTTTGAAGGTTTTCATTTTTCCGATTCTGGTGAGTGGTGCATAACCCAAACCAGATCCATTTTAGATATATGGGTCCAGTACACCATTGAGAACCACTATATCAAAAAATAGCGGGACATATTTTTGAAAATATTTTGAAAAATAGTCCAGGAGAAGTACACGAAAAAACCCGTGTTTTTTTGAAATGAGACACACGCAGGTCACGTTTTTATTTATTCAAATTTCCAAGTTTTTCACGTGCATTTTTTCATTTTTTCATATATATTTTTCATTTTTGTGTTGTTCTCTGAAACCTGCCCATGAATCATTCTTCTAGTTTTACTGAATAACATTCCGATTTCGCAACACGAAAAGTGTCGCGTTGTCACTTTTTTTTTGAAAATTTTGAGTAGGATATGCAGGGTACTGTAGTTTTGAACTTGAAACACCATTGTCCATGTTTATTTTCCTTTCCAGAAATACATTTTTTAAATAAAGCATGTTTCCTGTCCATATCATAGACCCTATTCACAATGAAATGTCAAATAAATATGACAAAATGTTTATTTTTATAACTGGTAAACAGATGGATCCCTGTAAAGGTTTTATGAAAAATAGGCCACGCCCATTTTAGAATAGTTGAAAATTTTGGAAAGTTTGCAAATGTATAACAGATACACCATCTGGTATACATCTGGATATGGTGGGGAGACGGGGTCATTTTTTTTTTTTTTTTTGAGAGTTTGTTGGTTTTCTAAATTTATAATTTGGAACTTTTTTAAAAAATTGTGATATACCTTAGACATTTCAAAATTCACATACATCACTCATATTTTATGGTATACCTAATTTTTTAGGTGTACCTAATTTTTTTGGTATACCTAATTTTTTTTGGTATACCTTATATTTATTTTTGGGTATACCTTATTTTTATTTGGTATACCTGATGTTTTTTTTTGAGTCAAACTGACTTTTTTTGGTATACCTAACTTTTTTGGAATATCTTTTTTTTTGGTATGATATACCTAATTTTTTTTTGGTATACCTTATATTTTAAGTGTACCTAATATTTTTTGGTATACCTCATTTTATTTAATATATGTACCTAATTTTTATAGCACCTATCGAGTTTTAAGGATTAGGGAGATATTTTTTTGGTACACTTAATTTCTATTTGGTATGCCCAATTTTTTCGGGCATACCTGATATTTTTTGGTATACCTATTTTTATGGTATACCTGATATTTTTTGGTATACCGAAATTTTATTTTGGAATACCTCATATTTTTTTGGTATACCTAACTTTTACTTGATATACCTAATTTTCATTTGGCGTTTACCTTTTTTTATTTGGTATACCCTATTTTTCCAATTAGTTACCTCCCGTTCTAAAACATTTTCCTCCTTCCAAACGACTTTTAACTTTTGTTGCAGTAAAGTACAATATTTCTAGAATCCAATAAAACAGGTGTCAAACGAAAAAGAACCCGAGAACCTTGTGATTTTTTTTCAATAATATTATATTTTTTCTATTTTCCCATTTTCTTCCAAGATGTATAAATACTGAATAATCGTCGTGAACGAAGAATGACACAAAAAGTTCTTTTTTGTCAATTTTTTCCAGGAGATTTTTCTTTGTAATGTTAATCATATATTTATTTATTTATTTTTATGTATATTATATTATAAACTCGTCATTAGAATAATAATAATGTACATATTATTGAGTATAACAAAACATTTCTGTTTATTTTTCCTGATGACTCACTTTTTTTCAATATTTTTTCTTCAAAAAAATTCCAATTCATGTTCATTTTCAGATCAAAGACATCAGCTATTTTCTGCAAAAAAAACTTCATTTCAAGGTTAGTTAGAATCCCCTGATAACTAGACTTTTTCTCTTCTCTTCTGTTTTTTTTCTTTGTGCGTGAAATTGTTGTGATCTTATCTATCATTGTTTGGTTCTATGAATTATGTGATCTAGTTGATTTTTAGACTTTTTCTCACCGGAAAAGACATGTATGTATTGTTCTATAAAATACATAAATATGCAAATACTCTTTTTTTTTAAATGTGTTATCAAACATCAAAAGATCGATGATGATTAATAGTATGGAGGCGATCTATGAGATAGCACTTTGAACTTTTGATTTTTGTTTGATTTGATTTTTCCCGTTTTGGGGTTATATCGGATAGGATATCACTTTGGTAATATAGACAATCATTGTCAACAGAGCTAACTTGAATATAGCCTCCTGTTCATCATGGTATACATTTCGAATCTGGTCTATAAACAATAATGATACACCCTTCATAAATTTTTCACCAAAATCTTGGGTGAATACAAATTATACCACAATAACAAGAGGTCAATCTCTACAAGTGTACAGGCTTCAATATACAGTTAACGAAACCTACGTTACTATTTCCAAACCGATTTAATATATCTAATACAAATTTTTGATATAATATATTGTATACAAAAGAAAGAGGACCCTCGGGATAGTAAAACCCCCAAGAGAGTTTTTACCGAAAAGCCTGGTATTCGAGAAATTTTAGGTCAAAGTTGAAAATTACACGTGGTCACATACGATTTACATACGATTTCATTTTTATAACGTGAAATTTTAAACTAAAATTTCTAGAAAACCAGGCTTTTCGGTAAAAATTTAAATACATTGTATACCATGGTGAACAAAAGGTGAACCTTTATAAATACACATGATTCAGGCTATTCTTTACAGATACTAGTATACTGTCTTCTGACCGTACTTAATATACATACCTGCTTAAAGAAATTTTGATACAATATATACCATGATGAACAGAAGGGCGATGCCTGTTAGTATACATGGTTCAATACATAGCTTAAGAAAGCTAAGGTAGTGTTTTTGACCGCATTTAGTATGCTAAGTCTGAAAATTTTTGATACATTGTATTAAAAACCTTAAAATCAATGGCCAAACTTGTCAGTTCCTAGACACGACCCAAGTCGCTTCATAAACTTACTATTGTCCGAGAGTATTACAAAATACAAAAAAGATATTTGTGTGCTCCATTGTGCAGATTTGCTTTAACACATTTTTTATTAGAAAAATACTTTTTTCTTTCGTGTATTTCTCATCACTATAAGACCGCTCCTTCATTTCTACGATGTGCCTTTAAATTTTAGTACCGGGTCTCCCTTCAACATCGAAAATCAGATATTTTTCTGCAAGTAGTCAGCGAACACCCATTTTTCCCGTTCTAATCGAATTGATACCGTTAAACCAGTTTTTGGAAATTGACACGATAAATTTTCGATAAGTTTTTTTGCTGTTTTTTCGGTTCCAGGTACCCTATGGAAAAAGAATAAATAGCATTGATAAATCGCGGTGGATTTGAATTGAATTGAAATGAATGACCCGTATCTGTGTTTCAATCACACAAACAAAACTCTAATCAATCACAATCATCATTTCCTTTTATAAATACACGTGCGTACTTTGCTGTTTTAAACCTTCTACCGATCAAATCAAACAGTTCAAGGTTGTTTGAAAAAAAAACAAGAAAAGACGAGAAAAAATGAAGGCAATCAAGAAACGCGCGTATTTTCATTTTCGTCATTCGTGTTTGAACTTTTATCACTTGCGACTTTGAATTTTTATCGCTTTTGATTTTTAATATCTTCAACTTTTTTTAATGAATTTTCGGGTGGCCTAGATGCCGACAAAGTTAGGCCACCGATTTCTTGAATTTTTGGGCTGTGTGTTGCGGCTTTGAAAATGTGACGCGGCTGTGTGTTGCAGCTTTAAAAGTGTGACGCGGCTGTGTGTTGCAGCTTTAAAAGTGTGACGCGGCTGTGTGTGTTGCAGCGTCACGTGTTGGCGCTGCGGTTTTTTTTCCAAGCACCGCCCCTTTCTTCATACCGTAATATTCATAACCGAATAAATTATGCAAATTTTTCCAACATTTAAAAAACGATGACGCCAACCATCAAAAGTTTTTCTCACTTCTCTTCCCCAACCATATCAAGAATCAATGTACCATGAAACTAACTTTCTCCTCCTGGACACATATAAATCCGCATATTCTTCTTCTTCTCCTCTTTTTTCTCCCGCACACGTTTTTAATAACCACAACGATGACGAGCGACGACACTTGTAATCAGTAACGACTACGAATTTTCGCTTTTCTAAGGTGATAATTTTGATACTTTTGGACATGATCATGTTTGTCTTTGTGATAAGGTTGGGAATTAGGGATGATTTTTGAAAATTGTGTAAGCATTGAACACTTTATTCTAGGGGTAGTGTGCTGAACTGTGGACCGAAGGGGGGCTAGATCGAGTTCCCTTCCCTTCCTGAATTTTTTTCAAAAATTTTCCAAGGTCACAACTGCATTTTTCTCTGTAACCTACATATTTATGTTTCTTTGTAAAGTTCCTTATGATAACAAAATGCTAAGAAGGTGAACTGTGTACGGGAAGTTTCGACATTTCACCGCTTATCAAGAAGTGCTAAGCTCTTAGAAGAATTTCTAGTTTTTTTGGACCGTGTAGTTCTCTGAAAGCTGAAAAAACATCATAGAAGGATTAAAACACAAAAACGTCTATGATGATCTGTGTAACATCGAAAAAAACTTGATCGTTCTCTTGGGTGAGAGGTTTCACTTTCATACATCATGGCTTCTTTAATGTACATTTGAGCAATATTGGTTACCTAAATTGGATAAATAAATATCTACATCGGTCTAGTATCAATAATACAATGTAATATTGTATGACACAATTCTACTTGACTAAGAAACTATACATCATGGTCACTTTATTTTACATTTGATCAACAGTTTTTACATAAATTGAGATGAATGGTGTCTCGGTTCTATCCTAGTATAGGGGTCCCAAAATAATATAAGGGTCCCAGAATAGTATAAGGGTCCAAGAATAATATAAGGGACCCAGAATAATATAAGGGTCTTCAAAAAATTGGTCTAAAAATTGAAATAGTCCTGCATAGCCCTTTTAGAAAAGGTCCATAGCCCTTATCGACAAAATCTATTGAAAATTGAAGCCAACACTGTCAATATACGCATTCCAAAATCATAATACTTTCAGCGAAATGAGTTTCAGCCGTTTGAAATTTACCAAGAAAATAAGTTTTAAAATACTTTCTCATCACACTTATCAGACGTTACAAAAACATGAACTTTTTGTGTGAACTTATGTTTTTGAAATTTGTATAGACCGAGAAAAAAAAACAAAAATATTCACTTTTTGAAACAAGTGCTGATGAGGTATTTCAAAACTAATTTTCATGTAAATTTCATATGGCTAAAACTTATTTTGCTTAAAATATTCACATTTTGGGATGCATATATTGACAATTTTTGCTTCAATTTCCAATATATTTTGTCAATTTCAATTTATACCTGTTTTTAGCTTACGATGTTGACGTACATACATTATTCTAGTATTATTACGATAGTATGAACATGATCAGATGAATGTTCCACGTATGTACACCTGTATTTCACGTGTTTATGTACAAGATATACCGTGTTAGACCTTAAAAAACTCTCTTGGAACCTAATGACCAATCATGTTGCTCTCAAGTTAATGTCTCAAACCTCAACCCCCTCTCCTCACTCATCAACTTTCCCATTTTGATCTCTCATTGATCAACACATTTCCATTTTGTTGCAAACAGTTTCATCACTCAATCATATTCAACAATAATAATGATACGTTTAGGTCTAGAACACTCCAAAATTTGAATAATCCTCCCCATCTCGTATATTTTGCATATTATGTCCTATCAACCAAAGTTTTATGTTTTATCCAGCGAAACAACAAAAAAAGTAAATAAATTGGGATTATATGTGTACATGTTTAGTTGTTGTTGGGGAGGATTATGTTTGAACCTTGTATGAACTACTGTCATGTATGTATTTACAATCAAGCTCATTTTAAGATCAAAACACGTCTATTAATGTTTCCATCATCTCTCTCTCTCTTTCTTTTTTTTCTTTTCAATGTCCAAAATTGTCTCCGCCTCTCTTTTTTTCTATCCTCTCTGTTTTCTCGATTAATATCTGTTTCCGTCTCTTTTTACGTTTCCAAATGTATCAATCACACCCCGCATATAATACAACAATGTACAAGAATATTGTTTATTTGCTACTTGTATGTATGTATACCTTTTTTGTAAACCTTTTTGATCTTATCACACTTTGATTTATCAAATACGTATATTTGTGTACTAACGAACTTTGAGTTTTTTTTTTTGATAGCGAAAGTTTTTAAATCAAATTCTTGATGGTGGCATTTTTAACTTTACATCATATGGAGTTGTTATCATATGTCATGTCTGAAAGAGCCCAATGTCATCCTATGATGTGTTGAAGTTCCGTGTTTTAGTATAAATACCTTGGAGAAGGTATCAAAAATCATTATTTTGCTCTCCCTCAAAGTTATCAAAAAATACGTATACTAATGAACTTTGATTGTTTTCTATTTGATAGCGAAAGTTTCCAAGTCAAATTCTAGGTGGTGGCATTTTTAACCATACATCATAATATATAAGTTGAAGTTGTTATCATGTCTGAAAGAGCCCAGACCATGAAATGTCATTATATGGTGTGTGCAGGAACTTAGCTACCGTATTTTAGTATAGCTTAGATTGAAAACCACTTTTTTGTTGCTCTTTCTCGGACGTTCTATGTACATTAAGTTAAAAATCAGAACTTTATCCATAGAGCATGTTCGATCCTTTATTTTGGAATTTATTCTATTTGGTCCAGTTATTATCACATTTATCAAAAAAAACGAGTTTGAACCACTGGGATTTGTTTGAGAGGTTATTAAAAAGAGCAGCCGACTACTGCCAGGTTGTGGAACCTGCTATGATTTTTGTGGCGTCTCTGCCGTCTCTTAAAAAACGCTATGACTTACTTTATTCTTAATTATATGTCTAGTAAGGCTGTATACGTGATTCATCATGGGTTAATGCACTTCAAGTCTCTCTGAGTTCAAAAACATTGTCAACAGAGCGAACTTATTCAACCTTAGTGGGGGCTGAGCGAAAATCAGAGATTTTGTAGCCGACATTTGCCTGGTTGTACAGCTTGCTATGTTTTGTGTGATGTCTCTTTGACTTTCTGACTACTATATTTTTGAAATTCGTATCTGGAACCTTTCTTGACACACTTTTGACTCTCAAGGATGATTCCTGATGTTAGTAACCTAAACTTTACATTATCAAGAGAAATACTATCACAGATTGTCAATGAAGCGCGTTTTTTTTCAGCAGAAAAATGAGTTTTCAAATGTGCTCTATTGAACCACGAGATAGGTCCTAAAGGAGCCAAACACCTCGACCTGCTTTTAAAACCCGATAAGAAACGTAACTTCTACAGTACCCTAGCTAATACCCCCCAACAGAAGCTATTTGATGTTTCAAATTATCAAGCCCAAACATCATCATCACCCCTCCCAAAATTGCGTTTCCCAGAAAGTGAGTACGCTGCCTGCTCCACACGCTTATCAGCTCCACCCGATCGTAAATAATAGGCAAAAAACGCTGCGATGTACATACACACATACATACATGCATAAATCTAAATTGTTATCCAATTTCGCTATGTACACATACATATACACATTCGAAAGTTTGCCGCGATAAAAGTTCATAATCGACAAAACGTGGAATTTCTTCTTCTCCACGTCTCTCTCTCTCTGCTGTGTTACTTTCCTCCCTTTCTGATAAAATGAAACCGACATGGCAGGCAAGGCGAGGCGGGCCCGATAATAGAAGTCGACAGTGGCTGGCTGGCAAATGGAATTCCATGTTCTTCTTCTTCTTCTTCTTTTGCGAGATGATGATAACTTCTCTTTTTTTCGTGGATTATTTTTTTTTGTCCCATCATTTTGTGTCGTTTTCCGGTTTTTTTGGCGCAGTGGTAGAGTGCTGAACTTAAGAGCTCACTGTCGCTGGTTCAATCCCACCCATCTACGAATTCGTTTATTTCTACCTGTTCAACACTTAAAGATAACATAAGGTTAAGAAGGCCTAAAATATACATTATCAATAACACACATTCTTTTTTTTCACACTTCTTGAGTCATTTCCGTATGATGTCAATGTTCTGTTCTGTTTATTTTTTGATAAAACCAGTTTTGTTTTATTGTATTAAATACACCGACAGGTATACCCATATGTATCTATACTAATAATAATTCTCCCTCCAAAACCATCAAACCCGTTATAAATAATAATTGTTGTATTTTTTTTTCGCGTACGTTCTTTGGTGAAAAGTACTTTTTTGCAGCAGCAGCAACAGCCTTCGCCGTTCAAAACATGGATGAGTATGAGTATTGGGCTGATGACTATTTGGATGCGCAACCGAGTTATTCGATTCGACCAACTGCGCGGGTTGTTAAGGTTGAAAGGTTTGTCACGAGGGGCACAAAAAAGGGTTTTGTCTTTTATCAGGGAAGAGGATCTTTTAGCAGAGATTGCCATCTATTGCCTGAAGAAGAGAAAATATCGTTTTTCATTTTTTTTTTCATAATATTTTATTGGTAGAGGGTTTTGAACTGCAAAGCATCTTTGGTAGCTCACAATAAAGTCTGTAATTTTTCGTAAGATCAACTTTGGAGGCGATTTTCTTAGAAACCAGTGCGTTTCCAAAAAAAATGCTTTTAAGCTTTCATTAAACTTAAAACGCTCTTTCAAATGAGACCAGACGAGCTTGAATTTTATCAATTGGCTACGAAGAATGAGAATATCTCGGAAACCACAAGAGTTATCAAAAAGTAGTCAATTACAAAATTGTAGATCATGTCAAGATCTTCAATTTTGTAATTGACCGCTTTTTGATAACTCTTCTCGTTTCTGAGATATTCTGATTCTTCGCAGTCGCATATAGTTAAAATCTGATGTCAGTTATAGCAGCACAATTAACTTGCAGTTTTTCTCGATGTACACCTTATCAAGTACATTATAGTTTAATGTTCACAATCTTGCACAAAAATTGAACCTTTGATTCTTCCCGAAATTAATTTTTGAACCCTCTCTCTAGTATATCCGATTACCCGATCAACATTCCAAACTGACGAAAAAATAATGATTTTCTGAGAACTACATGCAACATGGAGTGATAAGAAAAAGTGAATGATGATAAAAAACTCGTAAAACTTTTTTTTTTTTTTTGGAAAAGATATTTTGTCATTTTGCTCAAGAGAGAGTACATCACGAATAACATCAAAACAAATATGAGGAGTAGCCGGAAGGAAGAACAAAAAAAGATCTGATGATATGAGAACTAACAATTAAACAAATATCAGTAACAAATCATAAAACGGGTGTTTAGGGGTGTTCAGTTCGTAGAGACGCTAAAAAGTTGTGCTCAAACTTTGTGCTCAAGACAAAAAGAGTTTTTGGGGTATTTTTCGGGGTATTTTTGAACAATTTCTCGAACTTATGAACATTTATACAATTTTCGACCGTTTTCAGGAAAATCACTAAACCTTTCGTAAATAGAACATTTTTAAATAATTTTTCCGAACAATTTGGGAATTTGTTACAGTTTTGAAATATTTTGAACCATTTTTTCACAATTTTTGAGAATTACTCGAATTTCTGAACATTTCTAAACATTTCGTGCATTTTTCAACTATTTTTGACTATTTTTTCAAAGTTCAAAATTTTTTGATAATTGTTCTACATTTTTTTGAGAATTACTTGAATTTCAAAATATTTCTAAACATTTCGTTCATTTTTAAACAATTTCCCCACAATTTTTGAGAATTACTCGAATTTCTCAACATTTCTACACATTTCCCGCATTTTTCTACAATTTTCGACCGTTTTCAGGTAACAGACAAAATCTTTTGTAAGTCTGTGATTTTTTTTGATAATTGTTCTACAATTTTTGAGAATTTCCCGCATTTATTAACATTTCTAAACATTTCGTGCATTTTTCAACAATTTTCGACTATTATCTCAAATATCACAAAACCTGTTCTAAATTGGATATTTTTAACAACTTTTGCAAATTACATTCAGACTTACTCGAATTTCTGAACATTTCTAAGCATTTCGTGCATTTTTCAAAAATTTTCGAAGTTTCACAAAAACCATTGGTAAAATTTGTTTTGAAAATTTGTCCATATTTTTTGAGAATTTCTTGAATTTTTTAAATATTCCTAAGCATTTCGCGAATTTTTCAACAGTGTTTGACCTTTTTCAGTAGAAAATTCATCAAATATCCCGTAAATCGAACATTTTCTGGAGTTGTTTGTGTACATTTCGAGCACTTTTTTCCTGAGCCAAGGCTAGGTTCAAAGTCCAAATAAAATCAGCTGAAGAGCCCAGTTTTTCATCACCTAAACCTATTTTTTATATCACCATGAAATGTTGCAACAAACTCGTAAAATATTTATCAGCGAAAAAATCGGAAACATATTTTCAACCTCCCCTAAAATCATCCAAAACAATGTTATTATGATTAGACAAAGTATCAATGATTGTTATCAATTGATATCCCCCCCCCTTCTAAACACTTGGCCAACTATGCATAGACAGAGACTGTGTCTTTTTCTTTTTCCCATCACTTTTCGTCTCGTCTCATTTCATTTATCAACTCGCTTTGTATTTCTCCATTTTTAGACTGTTTTCATATTTTTTTTTCTGAAATTTATTTGTATACAAAGGTTTGATAAATGTTCTCTGTGTATTATTCGCTGGGAAAAGAATCAAAAAACCACTTTTTTTCTGATTAGTGGTGAATAAAATAAAATAAACACTTTGTAATACAAATGGATTATTTTCAAGGTTGATTGTATTTATTTTTAAAGTATTGATTTGGGGAGGATATGATTTTCATCTGGTTACCAACATTTTTTAAGTCACAGGTAATTCTTGTTCAGAATTTTATGCTCTTTCAAATGAGCCCACTCTCAACTCCTAAACTTAGCTGCAAAAAAAGTTGTGCTCATTTGAAATGTTTGATCTAAAAAAAACGTTTTGACCGCTACGCACGCACGCAACGCACAAAAGATCAAACAAAATTTTTTTGACAGTATTCTCCTCCTTGACATACTCCTTTAAACTATTGACATGTCCCTTTAAATCTTAGCATGATGTCCCTTTAAACTTTTGACATGTCCCTTTAAATCTCGACATGATGACCCTTTAAACCTTGACATGTCTCTTTAAATCTCGTCATGTCCCTTTAAACTCTTGACATTTCCCTTTAAACTCTTAACATGTCCCTTTAAACTCTTCACATGTCCCTTTAAACTCTTCACATGTCCCTTTAAATCTCGACATAAACCTTGACATATCCCTTTAAACTATTTAAATTCTTCTCAAAAAAATATAAGGAAAAACTCTATTGGACAAACGCGCTCCATTGATAATCTCTATTGTTCTTATTTTATGTGAATTTTTTTAATATTGAGGAAAGCAACCCCAATGTATTTCTACAGAATTAGCCAAAACATAGTTGGTATTATGTGCTCTATTGATAATCCTATTTTTTTAAAAATATTTTCAATACCGAAGCTATAGTAAGCCTCAACCTAAACTGAATACTTTTCCAGGATGTCAGTGCCACGTGAAATGCTGATGGCCGCCTCGTCAGCCAGTCCAGCACACACTTCAACCTACGTAATTCGAGCCAGTAGTGACAAGAACCCCGGCAGCAACGGCGGCTCCTCCTCCTCATCAGCCAACGAGGCGATCTGCGCCGTCTGCGGCGATGACCACGCAAAATTGCACTACGGCGTTCTCGCCTGTTACGGTTGTAAAGGCTTCTTTCGGCGGACGTTGACCGGCAAATATCGTTATGCTTGTCGATTCGGTAACAATTGTATTGTTGACAAATGTGAGAATTTTTTATTGATTTTTCTCAAGGTTAAATGATGTTTTTTTTTATTTGCAGATCAACGTAATAGTTGTCGATTTTGTCGTTTTCAACGATGCATCGAAGTTGGGATGGACCCAAAAGCGGTTCGACCTGATCGCGATCTGACTGGCAAACAAAAAGTGCCACGGATAAAGAAGAAGGCGATCGATGAGGAGCTATTGAACCACATGATGCGATTACAAGGAGATGATTGGTCGAGAAAACTGCCTGTTGAGACACGAATTCTTTTAATGCAATTGATGAGCATTGAGGATAAAGTGGCCAAGGGGGATAATAATATGAGTGCACAAAATACGGCGAAAGATCCAAAAAGTATATCACTGCGCGAGATGTTCGAGTCGAAACCGGCGCTTGATGGGCGGCGGATGGAGATGCGATATGAACCGTTTCGCATGGCTCGCACTGAGGAGCTTAGCGTCATTGCGCATCGACGCGCCATCGCTGCGGTTGATTGGGTGGATAGCCTTACGGAGATTGCGGACACGGTTGATACGGAGGATAAGGTGGCGTTGGTGAAGAGTTGCTACTCGCCGCTGACGATTTTCAATTTTTCGGCGAGGACTGCGCAGAATACGAAGAATCCGGATATTTTGTGTTTGTGTAGTCATTCGTATGTGCCACGCAAATTACCGCCAGAGTTCAATGAGACAAAGTGAGTTTTTTTTTTGAGGGAGGTTTTTCGAGATTTTGGAACATTTCACGCAATTTTCGACAAACATTGATATTACTAGATATTTTTTGTCGAAAAATGTTTGAAAAATACCATTTTAGAACATTGTGAGTAGTTTCTAAACATTTTGGGTAACTTTTAAACATTCTTGGTATATTTTAGAATATGTTAACATTTTTTTGGTAATATTTCAATTTTTAAACATTTCGCGCATTTTCCAACAATTTTTTAAACATTTTGGGTAATTTTTGACATTTCGGGTGTTATATAGCATTTTAGAACATTTTGTGTAATTTTTAAACATTTTTGGTATATTTCAGAATATGTTAACATTTTTAGGTAATATTTCAATTTTTTGAAAAAAATTTTGAAGAATTTCTCGATTTTTTGAAACATTTTGGATGTTTTTCAACATTTTTTGATCATTCTCGGAATATTTTTGCAATTTTTGAAGAATTTCTCGATTTTTAAAAACATTTTGGATGTTTTTCAACATTTTTTGATCATTCTCGGAATATTTCTGCAAGTTTTGAAGAATTTCACGATTAACATTTCGGGTATTTTCGACATTTTTGAACGTTTTACGCATTTTTCAATAAACTTTGATATTATTTAGAAATATCAGAAAGAATATATTAACACTTTTTGGTAATATTTTTATTTTTTTTTTAACATTTCGCGCAATTTTCAATAATTTTTTTAAACATTTCGGGTATTTTCTAACTTTTCTAAGGATTTCTAGTATCTTTTGACATTTTTTTTACATTTTCGGAAGTTATATTTTTGACATTTATTGAAATTTTTTTTTAGATAAAAATAGTATTTTTCATATTTTCGGTTATTCAAATTTACGTTTATAACAAAATAAAGGTTCTCATCAAAAATATTACCAAAAATATTAATTCAAATGTTCTTAATATCCCAATATTTTTCAGCCACCTATCAAACGCTTTAATCGATCGAACATTGAACGAACTCGTCGGCCCGTTACGTAAACTCAATTTGAAAGAAGAGGAGATCGTTGCTCTTAAGACTATAATCACTCTCAATCCAAGTAAGCCCTCTCTTCTTCTTCTCAAATATTTTTTTTAAAAATATTCGTTTTCTAGATGCTAAGGGTCTCTCTGACCATGCACGAATCGCAATTTCCGAACTACGCGATAAAGTTCAAGATATGCTATTCCAAATCGTCAAAGAACTCCATCCAATTTACTCAGCAAGCAGTCGATTCGGCAATATTTTACTGCTCCTTCCAACCATTACCGTGAGTTATACCTTCGAATTTTCAGTACTTAAAAAAAATGCTGCTTTTTTCAGACACTGTCCAGTCTGATGTCGGAGAACATGTATTTCTGCCAAGCGTTTGGTGGTAAACAAGGTGGTGACACCCTTCTCGCTGAAATGTTCGGTGACAACACAACGTTGGATGATCAAATGATTAGTAGCAGTATTAGTCCGCCATATTTCGAGAATCCGGCTGAAATTAATTTAGGGGTATGTTTCTTCATATTCAATTTAATAATTTGCTGGCAGATTCGGACAGTTTTCTGGGAATTCTTGAATTTTTGAATATTTCCTATATATTTCAAAAAACTGTGTTGAATATTTTTCCGAAAAATCCAATTTTTTTGAAGAGATTCTCGAAATTATTGTTGTTTTGAGTATTTTTCAACATTTCGAGTTAAAAATTCACAAACTTTTCAGTAAATTCTTCAATTTGTAGAACTTCTTACGAATTTTTTGACAATTATTCGAATTTCGGAATATTTTTTGTATACTTTTTAAAAAATGTTGATATTTTTTGGAAATTTTTGAGGACATTTTCGAAATTATTGATATTTCGACTATTTTTCGACATTTCGAGTATTTTATTGACATTCGAAAACTAATTTTGTAAAAATTCACAAACCTTTTCATAAGTTCTAGAATTTTTTAGAATATTTCACGTTTTTTTTTTGACAATTTTCGAATTCCGGAACATTTTTGGTATTTTCTCAACATTTCGAGTATTTTTCGACATTTCAGGTGTTTTATTGACATTTTCGGAAAAAAAAACTTACGCTTTTTCAAAAAATATTCCTAAAAATTCACAAAGTTTTTCGTAAGTTCTTGAATTTTAGAACATTTCACGTAATTTTTGACAAATTCATTCGAATTTGGGAATATTCTTGGCATTTATTTACTTTTTTGAATATTTTTCCAAAAAGTTCAATTTTTTGAAGAGATTTTCGAAATTATTGTCATTTGGAGTATTTTTCGACATTTCGAGTATTTTTTTGACATTTTTGGAATATTTTCTGTTTTTTCGAAATATTAGGAGAAATTCACAAACTTTTTCGTAAGTTCTTGAATTTTAAGAATATATATTCGACATTTTCCTACATTTCTGGTATTTTTTTTGTCTCAAAGTTTTTATTACATAATGTACAAAAAATAGTTCGGAATGTTCAATTTTTTGCTACTATTTTTATCATGTCATTAGATGATTGTTTTATTATCATTCTCATTAATGTCAATGTTATCTACAAATTTCGTGGAAACCTTTTTACGACGTAAAACAAAAAACGTTTTGCAACGCGGAAAGGGACATTTTTTTCTACAAAACAAAAAAAATTTTCAGAGTATATCACCTCCACTAGACGGACGGCGGAAAAAAGTGGATGCGTCGACGCAGACAACCGATGACATTTCACCATTCCAACAACACCAACACCATCATAATTTTATGCCACAATCGAATTCGTCAAATTCATTGATTAATGCGGGTTATTCACCACCAGTTGTGAGTTTGAAAAAAATATGTGTCGTTGTGAGACCATACACACCCAATTATTTGTGTGTTCCTTTAATATTTTCTTTTTTTTTCCAGATTTCTTCACCATTCCCATCTCTCCTTGATGACGTTGCTGACTCCACATTCACTGACATCAATCTGTCAGACCTTGGCAACTGTGAAGACTTCCTCTCACTTCTCCAATAACAACTTGCCAATTTTTCTAGGTACCTTACTTATTTTTGTTGTACATATCCAATACGTAGTGTATTACATAAAATGACCCACACCAAAAATATAAATACATACATATAAATATATATATATATATATAAAGATCCCCTTATATACATATATACATAGTAACTTATTTTTGTTTGTTTGTTTCAACCGCCCTGAAGCTGCCCTAAAATGACACAAAAATTATGGTTCTTCCCCTCCATCCATTTCCCTTCCCGTTCCCACCCCAAACAATTTTCACTTTCTTATAGAATCGCCAGGTTTTTTATATCTTCTATTTTTTTATAGTTCAGATGTTTCTAATAATAGAATAGATATGGTCCCGGTTGGCCTTTTGTCTTCTTTTTCAAATTGTTTATGAGATTTTATGAAGTTTTCAAATTCAATTTATTGTGATCGAGATATTGCGCTAACAGAGAGTGGTTCAGTGGTAATTCGATTTGACTTGATGTTGAATATCGCTTTAGGGATATAGATCAAAGCTCGGAGAAATGCTCCTCGATAATTATGAACGATGCATATTAGAGGGATTGGATCAATCGATGGGTATAATGCATAAGTATATACTATATACTTGTTCAAATGTTTAATATCAATATTGAACATTGGGAATATAATAAAAGTTCCGATTGGTATATACATCAACATAGTTGGTATCAATGTCTGGGCTATCAACGCCCAATATAGTTGATTTTGTAGTTTTTCGGTGAATCGAGAAATCCCCGTTGATTCCGGCAGTTTTTTGATCAATTTATAGCTTTTGATCGCGAAGTAACTTACCATACACACAGAAATTTCCTGGAATATAAAAAAAAATTGTCTGTAATATACATAATTCGGTTCTATCCTAGTATAGGGGTCCCAGATTAATATACATAGGGGTCCCAGAATAATATAAGGGTCCCAGATAAAAATATAGGGATCCCAAAATAATATAGTGGTTCCAGAATAATATAGGGGTCCCAGAATAATATAAGGGTCCCAGATAAAAATATAGGGATCCCAAAATAATATAGTGGTTCCAGAATAATATAGGGGTCCCAGAATAATATACGGGTCCCAGAGTAGTATAAGGATCCTCAAAATTTTCTTTAAAGAAAACGTGGTCTATTTTTTGGGACCACTATATTATTCTGAGACCCTTATACTATTCTGGGACCCCTATACTAGGATAGAACCCATAAATCTAACTAACCATCATCGTTACGAGAAGAATCATCCCTGCCCAATGAATTGATGAAAAATCACCATGCTCATCGAAATATATCACAGTCAAATTTCAATCCTTCAGTTTAAAAATCTAAATTTTTCGAGTTCTGACATTTTTAATTTCATTTTTCTAATTTTTTAATAGCTCCAAATGCGAAAAACTGACTCACAATATTTTTTAGATAAAATATACATGTAAACACTGAACTGATTATATTCACTACTAACCGGAAGTACAACAGCATCAATCATCGAGAATACCACGGCAAACAATGCAAAATACAACATGATATATTTATAACTTCCAATTTTTCTTGGCGATTTTGTTAAAATCAGAAAAATAAGTATAGAGTTAATAACTATTGCACCAATGAACGAACTTATTTGAAAATCTACAACTGGCTCCATCATTTGGTATATTTAAATAATAAAAGTGAAAACAAGAGTCGATAATTCTCTAGAGGATTGGTTAAAACGGTGGCTCTTTCGCATGTTTTTAAAAACAGAACAACTGATGTTTGAAAGTTTATTTTACATATGTAATATTTAGTTGGTTAGATTTATTGTGATCGAAAAACACTGACACTAACAGATAACCTTGATTGTGGTTCAAAGTCGACTCTGTTAGGCCTGGGTTTTAATACTCTCCCAATAGAAATAGGTATATAAAAAACCGCCCGGAGAGAAGCGACTCGATAATTATCCACGATACATATTAGAGGGATCGGTTCAATTGATGGGTATAATGCATAGGTATACACGATATACTTGCTCAAAGGCTTGATATTGATATCAAACATGGGGAATGTGATGAATATACCAATTGGAATATACATAAGGAAGGTTGGTATCAATGTCTGGGCTATCAACGCCCAATATAGTTGATTTTGTAATTTTTTAGTGAATATAGAATGTCCTGTAGATTCGGCCAATTTTTTGATGAGTTTATAACTTCTGTATGCAAAATATCCAACTACACAAACAGAAATTCCCATCATCAAAACTAGAAGAATAATTCCAGTCCAGTGAATCATCGAACAGTTTCCATGATCATCATAAAACGTCACTACTGTGTAGGCGATTGAGCTCAATTCTACGTTATATTCAGGTAATACATAATCCGATATATATTGATCGGTATACTCGCTAGGCTTGAAACAATAGAAAATGATAGATCCCCATGCAGCACCAAAGATAAGGGGTATACACAGCCAAATGATGAGTCGCTTTCCTTGAAAATAAGAGAGTCTTCCTTCAAGTTCAAGAGCAAAGCATCGATAGATAAAATGAATAGCTAAGAATGATATAACCACGCCGAAGCATCCACAAAGTACCCCAATCATTATTGTCATTACTTGCTTCGATTTTTGGGGTGTATAGGAGGCGACCACAATTGTTGTGCCGTTGGTGAAAACTATCTTCAAAAAGATTATGTTTTTTTTTAAAGAATGCTATATAATGAAACTGGTTCGTATAATTCATTATAATTCTGCTGACTCGAAAATATGTTTTTCGGTTCTCAAATGTCTAGTCGTCGAAATCACCTCTCTTGTGAGCAGCTTCTGGTAGTCGGAAACTGAGCTAGATTAGATTTATAATTTTTGATGACAGTTCAAAGACTAAAATAAACAGAATTTACGTAGATGAAGTTATACTAAACTGACAGACTAAACTAAACCAGTATGAAACTGGGTTCTATCTTACCAGTTTCATACTGGTTTAAATTGGGTTCTATCTCAGTATAGGGGTCCCAAAATAATATAAGGCTTCTCGAATGATATAGGGGTACCAAAAAAGCCTCCACAATATTTTATAGGACTCCTATATTATTTTAGAACCCTTATATTATTCTGTAACCCCTATTTTAGGATAGAACCCTGAACGGACATAGACTAGAACTGAGATAGGTTGAAGTACTCGACAAGTACAAAGTACTCGACTCGACACAGTTAACAAATTTTAATTTTTTTTCACTTACCGGTTGAACAACAACATCAATGAACGAGAAAAATGCGGCAAACATTGTAAAATATAACATTATATATTTATAACTCCCCATTCTTTTCGGTGACTTGGTTGAGATCAGAAAAATAACCGTGGCGTTTATAAACATAGCTCCAATGAATGAGTTTATTTGAAATTCTACAGCTGGATCCATTGTTGACATGAAAGAGATGAAGATAAAATGAAGAAGCGAATCGATGAATCTCCATGGGATTTGCCGTTTGTTAATTGGATTGTTCTTTACCAAGTATTTTTGATAACAGAAAACTGTATTCGTACTGTATCTAGAGTGCAATTATGTCAAGAACGAATACTGATTGACAATCGTGAAGGGGGTTCTATGTTCACACTATTAGGTGTAGGCTTCAATATTATATACGGGATATAGAAAATAGCTTGAAGAAAAGCGACTCGATAATTATCAACTATACATATAAGAGGAATTGGATCAATTGATGGATATAATGCATAGGTATAGACAACATATTTAGTGAAACGTTTGATATCCACATCAAACATGGGGAATACAAAGAAGGATCTTACTGGGATATACATTAACAGGGTTGATATCAATGTCTGGGCTATTAACGCCTTGTAAAGTTGACTTTGTAGTTTTTTAGTGAAATTTGAATATCCGGTACATTCAACAAGTTGCTTGATAAGTTTATAACTTCGAAACGCAAAATAACTTGCTGAGCATAAAAATATTTCCTAAACAGAAGGTTAAGTGATTATTTTTTAAAGATGTGTACCATCATTAAAATCAAGAGAACCATCCCGATCCAATGGTTCAAAGAGAAATGTCCATTTTCATCAAAATATATGATAGCCAGGTAGGTTATTGATTTCAGTGTGACGTTATACTCCGATAAAACATTAAAACTGAACTACTGGTCAGCAAAACTGCTCGGTTTGAAAAAAAACACAATGATATAGCTGTCCATAGTGTCCCACACATTAATGGGATTGTCAGCCAGATAAAAACTCGTTTCCCTTGAAAATAAGCGAGTCTTCCTTTACGTTCAAGAGCAAAGCATCGGTAGATAAAATGGATTGCTAGAAAAGATATAACTGCACCAAAACAGCCGCATAGGACGTTGAGAGTTATTCTCATTAACCACTTTGAGTTTGGAGAGGCGAAAGAGGCCACCACTAATGTTGTACCGTTTGTGAAGATAACCTAGAAATATATGAACTAGATTGAGCTAGACTATACTATATTAGTCACGATCTAACGATTGTCTAATGCTTAATTATGTGTACACTCACCGGTTGTACAACAACATCCATCATTGAGAAAAACACTGCAAACACTGTGAAATAATATGTTTATAGTTTCCAATTTGTCTTGGTGACTTTGTTAGAATTAGAAAAATAACTATCGAATTACTTAATATAGATCCGATAAATGAAATTATTTGAAAATCAGCAGCAGAAAACATATTTGGTATACTTAATAATAAACACAACTTGTTAGAAATAACGTGTAATTAGAAAAAAAATCTCTAGAGATTCAGAATTTTTTGAAACATCCGGTTTCCTTTAAAAATTTAATCCTAATTTTTTTCACATTTTTTCGTTTCCCATCACATCTCAATAATTTTATCCAGCTTATCCATTCTGATTTGTTCGCACACAAAAAAACATGATGTTTGTCCAAATCTCTAATCTATGTATGTACATGTGCATTATATATATATATGTAATCTTACTTGTTACTATGGACACACACCCCGCCTATATTTTTTGTCTCAAAATATTTTCTGTTATTTTCGAGCTGCTGCATGGAGTGTCGTGTATGTGCGGATCCACACGGTCAACCGCATTATGGAACAGTTTGTTGCGCGTGAGTTCATAAATTTGGAAAATCTGAAAAAGTATTTTTTTTTTAATTGTTGAATCGACATATCTCAGCTCAAAATAGTCTGTTTGGCCTCATATTTTGAACAGTTATGCCCATGTGTGCTCCATTTTTTGTATTACGATATCTGAAAAATATTTTTTTCCTAGATACTTTGACAAATGTTATATTTACCGAAATATTCTACTGGACTGTTAAAAATACTTCTCAAGTGGACTTTTTGGAAAAAAAAAATTTTCGAGTATCAGATATTTTTTTCTGAAAATACAGGAATAATGTAAAAAATCTTAGGTTGGCTCGTAATTGAAAAAACTACTCCAAACAGTTTAGTTAATGTACTCAACTCATAGGGAATTTTTAGGGTTCTATCCTAGTCCCAGAATAATATAAGGGTCCCAGAATAATATTTGAATTTGAACTTGAATTTGAAACCCAAAAAAAAATTTGAGGACCCCTATATTATTCTGGGACCCCTATACTAGGATAGAACCATCTTTAATGGTATATTCATGAAAAGTAGTACACATGATGTGGATATCCAAAAAATATTACCCATTTTCCCAAACCTCCTCTTTTCCAGCTCATGCAAGGCATTCTTCCGTCGTGAATTCCTAAAAAACGAGCGGCTCGTCTGCATCAGTGGTAACCAATGCTCCGTCACGCAAGGTAGTACTTCTGTTTTTTTTCAACTTCTCAAAATTTCCTCTGTTTCTAGCAACCAGAAAATCCTGCCGCTCATGTCGTTACAAAAAATGTCTAGAAGTTGGGATCAACTCTAACGATATTCGAGGAGAGCGCAAGCCTTCTCCATTATCCAGTATAACAACAACACCATCCACGTCGCAAGGAAGTACACCAACGGTGGATTCAGATATGACGTATGACGAAGCAGTAAAGTTGGCAGCAATGTATTGGACGCTAGAGAGGTTGGTACTAGATTAAAATAGCTCAAAATCAACAATCAACAATTTTTATTCAATTAAACTAAATCAACTCCAAGGTTTTGTCATCTCCACCTTCCTTAAATCCTTCCTTAGATCCTTCCTTAGATCCTTCCTTCTTCTCTTTCGAACCGGCACCCTTCTTCGAATCCGTCTGCTGTTTTGCTTGTTTCCGGCTGGCTGACCTGTCCGACCCCACAATTTCAACATCGGTGCCAATGTCGAACATTTCATTGCCAGCCGGTTCATAGTAGACTCGTTCCAAAATGATTTCGGGTGCACAGTCTTCAGCTGGGTCAGGATCGGAGAGCTTGAGTCGACCCGGGATGTAGAGCGGTCCTCGTTGCTCAAACTTCGAGGAACGGGTGTCCGACTTTTCCATCGCATCCATTCTCTCCTTGTACTCTTTCAGCCTCATCAGCCGTTCGCGGACATCGTTTCTGGGCGGTTCTTCAATCTCATCTTCCGGATTGTTTTGCGTCTTCTCCTCTTTCGAGTTGACCCTTGCCACCACTTCCTGTGATCGACGATGCTCCTCAATCTTTTGACGACGTTCAGCGGCCAATTCCAACAATCGTGCAGCTGTCTCAGCCTCACCTGAAAAAGATAACCTCAATTTTAGATATATTTTTGTCTAGTTTTAAGGGTGACTCACGCTTCTTCTTCATACTCGAAATCATGAACGAAGTATAGGCCAAAATGGCTGCAATCAAGAGGAGAAACATGCCAACCAAACAAACGAGAATCGTAAATCCCAAAGGGGAATCTTCTGGCTCAACTTCAGGATTGACCATTGCACAAAGCCCTTCACATTCCGTGAAAGTGTCTTCCTGAAAAATGGAATATGGGTTATTTCAGGGGGTATTTTTCATTGGTATACTAAGGAGCTAAATAAAAAAGGTGTTTTTCACTTGGTATATTTATTAGCAACTAAAAATAGGGTTCCCACAATAATATGAGGGTCCCAGAATAATATAGGGGTCCCAGAATAATATAGGGGTCCCAATATAGTATAAGAGCCCTCAATTTTTTTTTTTAAGAAAAAGTGGTCTAAAAAATTAAATAGCCCCGTTTGAGATTTTCGGGATCTTTGTTTTATTTTTTGAATGACTATGTCTTTGTCATAGAAAAAAACACTTTGCTACCCTTTTATTATTTTGGGACCCTTATTTTATTCTGGGACCCTTATATTAATCTGGGACCCCTATACTAGGATAGAACCAAAAAAATGTTTAATGCTACACAAGAGATGATATTTTTCATATTGGTATACTATGTACTTAACAAGAAAAAAAAGTTTCTATACATTTTTTTGGTATACTGAACAATTGAAATTTGATATACTAAACAACTGAAAATAGGTATATATTTGAATTTTGTATACTACTAAGCCACTTAATTTTTATCTATTTTTTATTGGTATACAGTTAAAAATATGTATATTTTTTGGGACTCTGCTAAACCATTAAAATTCAATATATTTTATATTACACATATTATATTTTTCAAGCATCTAAGAATAGCTATTTTTGATGTGTCACTAGACCACTAAAAATTGATGTAATATTAAAAAACGTATTAACATAATTTAGAATAAATTGGTATTCGACTACAAGTTGTCTATTGTAAAAGTTAGAATATTTACAAAATTGTACAGTAATATTCACATCAAATTTCTTCTCTTCAATTTTTGAGCTCAATTTTCTGCTTTCTGCACGAAAAGCTCAATAGTTCCACATCACCCCATGACACATACCTCACAACTATACTTAAATAGAAACGGCTTCAATGAAGGAGCCACACTGATTGTTGAAGCCACAATAATTGTCGTCGCCATTGTTGCTGATGTTATTGTGTCATTGATAAGACTCAAGTCGGTAGTAGATGAAGAAAAAGTAGAGTTGTCAACCTGTTGATTATTTGATGGATCGAGTGTAGTTGTGGATGAATTGTCTTGAGATTGAGAAGTGTCGTTTCCCGATGTAGTTGATGGATCAGTAGGAATTTCAGTGACTGTTTCATCAGGGTTATTAGTGGTTGTTTCAGCAGGATTTTGAGTCACCACCCATTGACTCGCCGATTTCGAGAATTCCTCCAGAAGTTCTTGAAACCACCCAAAACCTTGGAATTTCCGAAATTGACTCGGTTTTTGGATGCTCGTTTCATCTCCTGACGGATCGATTGTGGGATCTTCTTGAATTGAAGTGTCAGGTTCCAAAGTTGTAGGTTGACTTGAAAAAGAGTCGAGTGGAGCATTGTTGGGATCTGAACTGGGCTCAATCTGGACTCGAGTGCTCGTTTCATTTCCGGATACTTGAATACAAAATGAGATTATTATCAAAAGAAGTAGAGAAATCGTAACTTTTCTTCGATCATATTTGATACCTGCAAGTTTTCAGTGTTTTTTTTTTTTTGGGAGAATAGGAGATCTTACCGTTCATTTTGAAAAATACACTACATTAAAAATAAGGTTGATTTCTTTTTGGACGATTTTATTAGGCGGTATTTGGGTTTTCGGGTCACGTTTCAAAATACTAAACTGGAAACACACGTTCTTGTCTAGGCAATAATAAAAAGATATATCTTTTTAGATATAATCTTTTCTCTTAGAGACGTAACATGTGTGGCGCAGTGGTAACGCGCTGACGTCGAAATTGAAAGGAGGCGTGTTCGAACCCCGCACCTGACAAAACTTTTTAATTTTTTTTTCAGAAACTGTGAAACCGGCCCGGCTGTTTCTTCACTAACCGAAGATGCAGAGAATAAGTTGATTGACATGATGCTCTCAAGTTCAATCCCCGAACTTCTCAGCAAGACAACAGCACAGTGTCCGAGATTCAAGCGATGTTGGAAGCCATACGAAATGCTAACTCTTGACAATTTTGTTAGAAGTTGGTCCAGATCTCTCATACATTTTCTCGATTTTTCTACGCGTATCCCAACTTTCGATCAAATGGGGTTGAGCGACAGGGTAAGAGTAGCTGTACACTTCTAGTTTTGAAGTAGTTTTTTGCAGCGAGAATGGTTTATCAGCCGATTTGCACCATGCACATTCCTCTCAATGGCATATTATACAAGCATTGAGAAACGGGAAGGTCTATTGTTTGGATGCGCAAATGTTTTTCCTTTGAGAGTTGGAGATGAGGGACCAGAGAAGACTTTGTGCGGCTTATTCTCACCGATCACAGAAACATTATTCTCCTTGGCGGTGTATCCTATGATCAACTTGAAATTGAACGAAACACATTTCGGTCTTCTGAAGGCTTGTGTATTCTACGCTCAGGGTAGGTGCACTTTCAGATATGGATAACTGAAAGGATTTTCCCAGGTCTCCAAATTCTCTCCCTAAGTGACGCATCAATCGCCACAATGAGACAAGAATACACTAAACATAAAAATGCGTTGCTCAAAGTACTATTCAAAGATGTCGAAACATTCGGCGAGCAGGCTGATATACTATTCCAAGTTGAGGATATTCTATCAGCGGTTGAGGTAAGTACACATTTTTTAAATTAAAATTTTTATATGAAATTTGCAGAGAGCGGCAAAACACTTCGATGAAGAGATAAACTACTTTAATTTGATGGGAGTTCCGGTTGCGCAGAAGAAATTGATAATAGAATGTCATATACATAAATAAAACCAACGTGATATTGAAAAATGTATATAAATGAAGATTTTGTCATATTCACTATATAAATGAAAAGTATCTGTCGACCATTATTCATGGTGGAAAGCACTTGGATATATCAAAAATTTGTAACCGAACACCAAAAAAAAAGTATCTTCGTTGACGAAATACACATAGTATTACTGGATTTCCCAGTCTTAAAATTATCAACAAAGAAAAAACGCGCTCAAATTCTTTTCTATTGGAAACTACAGTAATCCTACGTGTATTCTGGGAACCACAGGAGATTCTTTATTGTAATATTCCACTATGGCCCCCAAAATACACATAGGATTACTGTAGGTTCCAGAAAAAAATTGAGCTTGGATCTCCCAGTGATAAAAATACCAACTGAGGAAAACCACGCTCAAATTCTTCTCTAATGGAAACTACAGTAATCCTAGGGGGCTATAAGCCTTTCACAGATCGGTAACACGCGCTCTATCGATAATCTATAAATTTTTGCTCTGAAAATGGAATTTAAGCTGATTTTCAATATCAAATTCGAATTATACGTGTAAAACTACTTTAGGGAACTTTTTATTTCATGGTTTCATTATTCCGGAAGCTTATTTTCTAGTAGGGAAAATGAAAATACCGTAGTCCGATGGCTGCGAATTGTGAACGATTATTACAGTGGAATATTGCAGGGTATTGAGGTCCCAATATAATTTTGAGGTCTCTTTTTTTCAGGATTTAGAAACTTTTTACCTTTATAATACTATTATTATCCTTGTTTCCTTTCTGAATAGCTTTCGGGGAACTTATGTGATTCTGGGACCCCTATAATAGGATAGACCCCAGTGTCAATTCTCCTGTCTCCTCAAAACTTCCTCGAAATTCCATATCTTCCGACCATCATCATCCAGAAAACCTTATCATGCCTTCAATAAACAAAACATTTAGAAAAAAATCACAAGATATTTTATATGTGTCATCCCCTCCCGTTTTCCCCTCATACATTTCGCCTGTTTCAAGTGCTCCTCCTCTTTTTTTTGTTCCCGGCCTCCTTTTGTATTTGTACATACATACATTCATACATGTTTTGTATTTCATTCTTCTTATTTCCTGTCATTGAGACATCTTGCTCTTTTTATTTGAAGTAAAAAAAAACTTTTCGCGCATGGGAGCAACTTCTTGCACTTTTTCGTTGGCCAGTCAAGTGTTCATGTCCTTGTTCTTGATTATCGGTCAGCAAATGTTTATCTTTGGAGGGGAAAAAATGACGTTTTCCAGTACACTGAACACATCTAGAGTAATGAACAAGCCACTTTTGTTGACAAATATCTATTTTTTCTTTGGGTCCACCAAAAAAAAAACAATTCCCAATACTCCAAAAAAGCTTCTCCTTGATAAGCATACCTCCATTAATTAAATCACCATAGTTACACACTACTTTCTAAGATGAACTAAAAATAATATAATTACTTATTCAAATGTCGAAAAGTTGAAGTGGTGCATGCTCCGAAAATGAGCAACAAAAGAGGCGAAGATGAAGAAGAAGAATGAGATTTTATCTCAAATAACAATGAAGTCTTCTTCTTCTTCTTCTTTTTCTTCTGCTTCTTCCTTCATCTGAAGACGTCTAGATGGCATCACATTTCATTTTACATTTTTAAATTTATTTAAGTTCACTTGCTATTCATGGTGGCATTTTTTTTTCTAATTTTTACTTTAATACTTCGTGATTGAATTTTAGGCCTAGGATTTCTAGGCTTATGACTCACTCGTTGATCTTTTTGATCACTATCCACACAGTTTTCCTTTTCTGAGACCGTGGGTTCAATTCCTTATGCTAACTTTTGGTTCTTGTTTGATACTTGTCAGTGAGTCATTGGGTTCCTAGAGAACCTAAGAACCTCCTAGAACCTAGAGAACCTAACGGGTACCCAGGAAACCCACTAGGTTCCTAGAAACCTCACCGGGTACCCAGAAAACCCACTGGGTTCCTAGAAACCTCACCGGGTACCCAGGAAACTCACTAGGTTCCTAGATACCTCACCGGGTACCCAGAAAACCCACTAGGTTTCTAGAAACCTCACCGGGTACCCAGGAAACCCACTAGGTTCCTAGATACCTCACCGGGTATCCAGAAAACCCACTGGGTTCCTAGAAACCTCACCGGGTACCCAGGAAACCCACTAGGTTCCTAGATACCTCACCGGGTACCCAGGAAACCCACTAGGTTCCTAAATACCTCACCGGGTACCCAGGAAACCCACTAGGTTCCTAGATACCTCACCGGGTACCCAGGAAACCCACTAGGTTCCTAGATACCTCACCGGGTACTTAGGAAACCCACTAGGTTCCTAGATACCTCACCGGGTATCAGAGAATTGACCGGGTACCCCATAAAGTTAACAAGGTACCCAGAGAATTTTCCAGATATCCAGAGATTCAATCGTGTACCCAGATAGTACAACGGGTACCCAGATAACCCACCGGGTACCCAGCAAACCCACTGAGTACCCAGATAACGAAACGGGTACCCAGATAATCCACCGGGTAACCAAATAGAACACTGAGTACCCAACAAGTTTACTGGGTGACCAGAAAGCCCAATGGGTACCCTTAAAATTAACCGAGTACCCAGAGAACTCTCCAGGAACCCAGAGAACCCACCGAGTACCCAGAAAACTCACTAGGTTCTTAGGTAATTCACCGAGTACCCAGAGCACCCACCGGGTGTCCAGGAAACCAATCGTGTACCCAGATAGTACGAAGGGTACCCAGATAATTCATCGGGTACCCAGAGAACCAAACGGGTATTCAAATAGTTCACTCGGTACTCAGAAAACCCACCGAGTAATTAGATAGTCCTTCGGGTACCTAGAGAACCCGGAGAACCTTTCGGGTACCCAGAACACTCACCGTGTACTCAGATAATCCACCGGGTACCCAGATAACTCTCAGGATATCCGAAGAACTCATAAAGTACCCAAAGAACTCTCAGGGTTCTCAAAAAATAATATACAATTTTGAAATGAACGTTACATAATTTGAAACAAATATATTTTGTTTGTTTATTTTTTTTGAAACACAAAATGTCCATCGTCCACTATCCCATTATAAAACGTAATTTTTCTCTATTTTTTTTTTGAAAAATATCCTATCCATCTCCCAATATTCATCCTCCTTTCCCTCCACCAAAAAATCTTTCCGCCAAACAAGGTCAAGAAGCTACTATGCATTGAGCCACAAAACAAACAAGCAAGAAAATATTAGAATATAAGATGAAGAAAGTAATTGTAGATGATGATATTTACCAAGGCAGACGGAAGTCAAAATATCAAATAGCTCACCAATATGTTCACTGATTTTTGAGGATATTTAATAGTTTTTTAGGGGATATTGAAGAGAGCACTAGAGCTCTCTCTCGCTCCTCAGCCTAGCGGTTTTGAGCTGTACAATGCTCCATTTTCTTCCACCCATGTCCCTTTAACATCTGCTACCATTTAGTAACCCAATCCATCTCAATATACATTCACCGTTTTACATACATATCCATCCTAAAAGTCAAACAATTTATCCAGCCATCTGAGCATACACTCACCGACCTTTGCCACCTGCATCTCCTTCTCTATGCTCTCTCGATTCCCCATCATCTCACCCTCTACCCACTTGTACAGTAATCCTTTTTCGGTAAATACTATGCTTTTGACTTCTCCTTTTACCCTTCTTTTTTGGCTATGGAGCCTCGGAAAAAATAGGAGCCCTATAATTATTCCATTAATTTAGGCTAGACTCCACAATAGTAATTACATATGAGTCAAGTGCATTTTTTTTCTTCGTCTTGGGGTTCTTTTTTGGGGTGAATATTTTGTGGGTTTTCATAATATTTTTCTAGCTTCATATTTTTTAGGATCTTGTATTTTTCTATAAAAATTTGGGTTCGAACATCCTTTTTGTGAAACGTGGATTTTCGTAGTTAAAATTTTTAAACTCAACATTGACACGTGTATTCTTTTCGCCAGATTTTTGAAAATTCCAATTTTATACGTGTATTTTTGACACCCAAGTTGGAACATTTTTTTTTTTGTGTCATAATTCGAAAGTTCGAAATTGATACTTGCAACCAGAATTTTGAAAATTCAAAAATATACACGTGGATTTTTACACCCAAGTTAGAAAATTGAACTTTTTGGTGATAAGAGTCGAAAATTCAAATCTGACACGTGGATTCTTGTTGCAAGAATTTAAAAAATTTAGAACTGACGAGTTGATTTATGGCAGCAAAATTTCAAAATTCAAAAACTACCACGTGGATTTTTGCTCACAGAATTTAAAAATCTCAAATTTGAACACGTGGATTTTTGGAGGGGAAACTTAAACTGAAATCAAATTGAACAAAACTCATTACTTCAAATATGACCCGTGGATTTTTGCTGAATGTACCAAAAATATTCATATGTTGATGCACCTAAACCCTCTCTCACTCTACCACAAAATCACCTGTCTGTCTCTAAACTCTTTTTTGTTTTTCAAATCTGTTCCAACTCGCCGAAATCTGTCGCCCCAATAATCCATTAATTGCGTTTCCACCCCCTCCCACCATTTTTCGGCGAACGAAGAGCAATTCTTTCGGCAACTACATAAAGGAGAAGGAGAAGAAGGTGTCATCTATTTTCTCATTTTCGCAACAATACTTTAATTCAATTTTTTTTTTTTGGTTCGTCGTCTCCTTTCCCCCTTCTGATTAAAAGTACATATATATTTTTACATGTATATTTTCGGTTTGTATTTAATGCGATTCGGGTTAGGGTATCTCTTTGATTTTATTTTTGAACGTATACTAGATTTGGGACTGCTTACAAGGTCCGGTTCAGATTTCTCTTAAAAATCACACATAGTTATAAAACTAGCCCTGTATTTCATTTTCACAGGAGATTTTTGTGAGAGGAGTTAAGAACTTTAAAAGTTACGTAATCATTGAAAATCTTCATTAAAAATGGTTAGTTTTTAAAATATGTAGGTAAAGTGAAACCATGAATTTTTCACAAAAATCTCCGGTGAAAAAAAATACAGGATGTTGTTCAGGATATCGAGTTCTATAAGTGTACAAATTTTAAGAAAAATCTGAATCGTCCCTAGATGAACCTCCTTTGAACAGTCCCAAATCTTGACTTCTCTGCACTCTCTTCATTCGGGACTGCTTAGCTCTAAGCACACCCAAATGAAGATAATGTTCGACAAAAAATTTGTGAAGCTAATTTTTTGTGTAGATTTCAAAAATTGATACTAGAACTTCTGAAATAATCAGCATTGTGCCAAGAAGACTACAATTATTTTTGGCCCCAATCCCTGCCTATGTACATATATACATATAAAAAAGTTCTAATTGTCGTTTTTTTCTGATGATTTTCACACGATGCCTTTCAACGACTTTTCATGGGGAGCGAGGTCCATATCTTTGACGTCAAGAAAAAAAAACAACAACAACACTCCACCCACCCACAAGACCCACATTTTTCCTCATAGGAGGGATAAGGGAAAAAATTAGATTTCTCATTTTCACACCACAGAAGAAGAAAAAAATTTCATTTTTTTTTTTGGTGTTTTTTGGGCACAAAAAAAGTTGTTAGTGTAGTGCAATATATATTGAAGAGGCGCTAGAGGAGGGCGCGCACAAAAAAACGAGAGAAGACACCCAACGAAAAACCAAGAAAATATATATGCGAAAAAAAAACGAAGGGGGAGAAGAAGAAGAAGGAGATTTTTTGCTATGTCGCATTTTTTCGTTTTTGGTGTACGCGGGTGTTTGTTTTTTATACTATTTTGAGCGTTTGATGAGTTCAACAAGGGATTTATCTTATTTCGATGGGAGCCTGTATTGAAGCTGGGCGTTGGTACCGTCCTGATCCTATCCAAACTTCTATATGGCCTAGACACCGACACAGGTCTCTTCCCTTTAAAGCCGTCATTTTTGGTGTCCTGTGTGCAATTGCGCGCACTATTAAGTGTGTTGTGTGCACTCTGTGCATATAATTGAAAATATCAAAAACTTAACAGAATTTTTTTTAGAAAATCCAACATTTCAAAATTTACGCCATTGAGAACTGAATCCTCAACTACTCTGAGTCAACATTGCCAAAAAGTGGGGTGCCTGAAGTTGGCAAGTTGCTCTTAAAAAAGAGCATTTTTTATAGGTATAACCCTCGAGGGATTTTTTTACGGAAAAGCATAGTATTCAAGAAAAAAACTATATGTGGAAAGTTTTAAAATTAGTTTTTTCGAATAATTTGTTATTTCGAAAGCTATGCTCTCCTCTAAAAAATCCATTAAGGAGTATACATTTAAAAAATGTGCTCTTTCTTTTAAGAGCAACTTGCCGAGTTCTTTTATCCCACGTTCAACATGTTAGTGAGATCTAAATTGTACCTTAGAACTTGATAATACTGTAAAATATCTAGAAGAATGCTGCAAATGTCTAATGTTCAATAATATTTCGTGTGTTTTTTTTTTTTTTTTGAATTTTGAATTTTGAACTGAACCCTAGACTCAAGCTCTAAAGTAAGAGCTCATTTATCACTATTTCGAGTCCACTTAGAAGTCCGTGTGGGGTCCAGCTTTACGCTTCAATAGAATATACTTTATGTAGCTCCAATGATTTGTTCAAGTTCTCAAAATTCCTCCTCAAAAAAACCCGCAAAAATCTTGTTGACTTTTTATGGAACCACCAGATTTGGTAGTTTTGATAACAAGAATGTTGACGAGTTTTTTTTTTTGCGTTTTTCCTCTACTTCTCCATGTTGTTGTTGTCATTCGAACAACAACGACACAAAAATATGTATACGATTTCGAATGTTGCTAATTAGTCAATTGATATTTGCATTGGTTATCCACTTGTTCGTCTCCTCTTCTTTTTCGTCTTATTTTTTTTTGTGGGACTGGCTGGTGACGGTGAGTGAGGACAACGATTCTTCACACCATCTGCCGCCAAGTGTCGACTTTTTTATTCGATTACCACTATTTAGGCGTCCTTGTTCGTTTTCCCGTGTTTTCTATCTATTTATTTATTTATTTTCCTTTTTTTTAATTCAGTTTCAACTTTTCACCTGCATTTTTTTCTTCAAAAGATCTTCTCTGGAAAAGGTTTCACTTTTTCTCATTTCACACAAATTCAATTAAAGAAAATTGCCTGAAATTATCAAGAAAACGCAAAAAAAGTTGTTGTCCTTTCGCCTCCTGGTTAGCATACGCTTCGTTTCAAAAAACTCCAATTTTCCTTGCCCACCTCGAAAAAATAAAAACAAATAGGAAAATTAATCGGATTTATTTTTGTCATTTCGCAGCTATGAAACTAGTCATTACCCAATTTATGTATACCAAATACACATTCAAAAATTAAATTAAATCAAAAAACGGTCAAGCGGAAATTCGCTTCGTGGTTTTTGCTTATAGAAAAAAAAATAAATGGATTCTTGAGAAAATAAATAAAAATCCATTAAAAAATCGATTTAAATAAATATACAAAGTGTAATACTGAATCAAAAAATTTTATTGTATCGAAAAAATATGTAACTGATATTATTTTTCGAAAATGTCTTTGATCTTTTGCGGCTGAAACTTATTTCTCTCTTTTAAATATTTTTTTTTTCATTTTGGTGCATTTTTGCGTCATGCATGTTCTTTGTGCTGCACCGTTCCAATTTATTTTTTTAATTTGCACTAAAATTAAATTTTTCGTAATCCGTGAGTTATTTCTGCGTGGTTCAGACCTTTTTGTGCGTCAGTTGAAGTGTTTTAAATGCAAACACTACATCATTTTTTGTAGAATTGTGCATTTTTTCGTTAATTAAAGTATTTCTATGCTAACACACTATAAAAAACTGTCAAAATCCATGAAATTTCGAAAATTTTACGTCATTCAAGATGTTTCCACACAGCCAAAATAAACGACGCTCAAATGCACAAATTTTTTGCTGATGATTCATCCAGTTTCCTAGGATCATTTTCTTTGTTTTTTTAATCAAAATTTACTGTAATTTTTGACTTTCTGTATTCTTGTACAGATTTGCGTCACTTATGTTGTTTGTACGTAAACACTAAACGGTTCCTTTAATTTTTTTGTGTATAAAGAATAATTTTTCTATAGTTTGTGTGTTTGTGCGTCAGGTGAAGTGTTTACAGTGTGCGTTAAAGAAAATGTTTTGCAAAATACAACATAAATAACGCGCAAATGCACAGTTTTCTCGAATTTGCTCGGGGAAAAAACGGCAAGAGTGTCGCAAGGTTTTTTCCTTGTTGCAAGCTTGCGGCAGTTTGTCGCAAACTTGCGACACATTTTTTCTGGCGCAAGGGTGTCGCAAGCCGTGCAGTAGTTTTGCTGCTAGATGTCGCAAAGCTTGCGACTATTGGCGCAAGAACACCGCAAGCCTTGCGACAGCCGAATGTCGCAAGCTTGCCGATTTTTCCCCGAGTGCATGATTCAATCATGACTGGATGTTCAAAAAATATCCAAAACCCGAAACAAAAAACCGAAAAAAATCCTGTTCTCCATTCTGAATCACCAATTTCCGCCCGCCCTTTCCTTTTCCCATTCACCCTTTTACATTAATGCATGTATACATGACTGGCTATTCTCATTTTGGTGTCAAAAAAAAACAAAACAAAACCAAAAATGACGATTTCGTAATTTATTCTATATCTCGATGATCATTACGAAATTTCGTTTTTTTTCCAGTATTTGACCTTTTTTGTGTTGCCGACGACGGCAAATTTTTTTTCTGTTTCCGGAACCCGAGTTCCGGTGTCTTCTTTTTTTTCTTTCTATTTTTTTGATGTGCAAAATTTCAATGTTTTCTCTTTCTTCTGCGTCTTCGTCACATATGGATGAGATGGTTGAATATATGATGGGTTTTCTTGGTTTTTAGAAACCTAAATACTTGATTCCTTCTTTTTTTTCATAAAAGATTTCACCTTCAAAATCTTTTGGCGCCATTTTAATTGAACATTTATATAGGTGGCCTTCTTCTTCACCTTTTTGCACCTTTTTTCGATAACCATCAGTGTTCTTTTTTTCTGTGTCAGGCAAAAAACCACTGCTTTTTGAAGAATTTAAAGCCAGAAAAAAATAGTTTTTGAATAATTGACAAGTTTGGTTCCCAAAGAAGAAAGAAAGGAAAGAATGAATAATGAGTTGAATGAATTTGACAGAAAACGAACACATCAAACATAAATATATTTATGTGCATGTATATATTTGGCTGTTTTATGTGAACCGATGGGTTCTTTTATGGGTTTGACTCCTTGAAGAATTTTAATTTTTTTTTCAAAAAAATAAAAAATTAATTTTTTCAAAGAAATACAGCAAGCCTGCCCTAATGCACAAAGTGGCCGAGTCGTCTTCTAGGCCATTTCGAATTTTTTTCCCGCTTTTTTGAAAAAAAAAAGTTTCTTTTTCTTCACTTCAGAAAACTGCTCCTATTTACCAGCCTGGTTTTTAATATTCATTTCCATCGATAAATTGTCACTTGGCAACTGTCATAAATTATAGTATTTCTTCCTTTCTTTCTCTATCCATCCGATAATACCCGTTTTGGTCATTTTATTGTTTTAACCTTTTGCGACACCCGTCGTTATCCTCCTTTTTTCGATTAGGCATGACGACGATCATTTTTTTCGTTTTGTCCTCATGATCCTGAATGATCAATGAGTCATGAACACTGTTTTTTTTTTCTTTCTGCAAAATTTTTGATTACTTATTGATTGCGTTCTAAGATTTTTTTTTACTTCAAGAACAAATAAAAGAACACATTCCAAGCATGTAATATAAAAAAAGCAATTCGGCAAGTGCAATAGTAGCATTCTGACAGTTATAAATTTGTTTTTCTGCCCAAATTCATTTTTTGTTCCCTCACTTTTCTACTTTTTACGAATTCTCTGATACATTAGTCATCCCTCTTGCTATGTTTTTGTTTTTTCGCCTACCCAACGGTTTTTTCTTCGTCCATGATTCATTTCTCACTCTGAATGGTTATGAATCATACGGGTCCCCCTTTTCACAGTCTGCCAAGTGTTTTTTCTCCTAAACATTCCTCTATACGTTTTTCACCAAAAGGATCCATTTTCTGGGTGAATTGAAAACGTGACCAGAAATATTTAGCCCTCATTAATCCTTCTTCCCATTATTCTACGGTTTTTTTCACTTTTGCATCGATCTCTAGAGACTTCATCGGGGGGACTTTTTGAATATGTTTGTTCGTCATCCATTTTCTCGTACCAATATATGTATAAAAGTACATTCAATCATCCGTTCCTCTTCTTTTCATTGCTACTTTTTGACCATCGCATCCATGCGCGCGCAAATTTTTCGTTGGTCAAAACGCATCTATCACTCATCATTGTCATTTCTCCCCTTTCCCATCCAAAATGTTTCTGTTTCTTCTTTCCGCAATATGTCTGTGGTTTTTTTTTCTCGTTGTTGTTCTTTTTTATGTCCTAATCGTTTTAATTATATGTGTATTGCTGATTTAGTGAAATTTATAGTATTTTACTGTAAAAAAGTTGTGATAGAGAGAATTTTCAGCAAATTTCAGACCGTCAAAAATCTACAACTACCTGGTAGATGAGAATCGTAATTTTATTTTAAATTTTTATGAACACATAATTTCTGTAAACTTTTTCAATGTGATTTAAATTGGAGCCGGTCTATTTTTCCTGATTCTTGACAAGAAAATGTTCTACTGAATTAAAATATCGTGATTTCATCAAAAATTGATGCTTGCTTGAAAAATGACTTTAAAATCTTTACAAAACTTCGAAAATCAACGTTCCAGACTGAAATTCACTCTCAGGTCCTGATTTTTCCAACCCTATAAAAATTCCCAAATTCTTCTTTTTTTTTCAACTTTCATTTTTTGTCATAAGATATGCAAATGTGTTTCTCATCTCTCTTGATCCCTCCTCCAAGAAATCAAAAGTAAACACAAAAGCGCCCCTCCTTATGATTATCCTCTTGTTGTCCTTCTAAATTTTCCCATGATCGTCAATTTCACCGTTTTTATTCGTCTCTCTGATTTGATTGAGGTCAGCAGGAACTTTTTGAACTCATTTTTTCGCATTTTTTCGTTCGCTTAACAATTAATTACAGTTTTCTTTTTTTCAGATTGCAGACGAACGAACAATCGGGTGTGTCTTAGTGGTAGTGCACACGTCGATTCGAAAGTTCGAAAAATGAGACGATCGGGTCTCGTTTTGCTCATTTTTTTATTAGCAAAAGGTGAGCGCACAACTGATTTTGATTGACATGATAATTGGGAGAAAGTTGGAAGTGGTGAAAGTTTGATTTACTTTTTAATAAAACCTTGGCATGAAAAACGTGATGGGGGATTTATTTTTGAATAAATTCCATTAATAAAGTTGCCAATTGCCATGGTTCAGTCGAAATTCTGATAAACCGGAACATTTAATGCGTATTATTTTCAGGAAAAAATGGTCCAAATACGAAAATTTAAATAAATACTTTTAAAAATTGTCAAAAATCTAAATTTAAATTCCAACAAAATCACAAAATACGTTCTTTTCTCTAAAATCCTGTAAATTTTTCTGGTTTTTACTTATAAAAATGGTTCCTAAGCCGAATTCGTTTTTAGGTTCAATCAAATGTTTCGTTTTCAGCACTATTTTAACTCGAAAATACCTGGGAACCATATTTGGTTCCCTATTTTTAATAAAACTTCTCATTTTAATGAATTTTAATTGTCTGAAAATCATAAATTTTTTTTTTTTTTTAATTTTGTACGAAAATTATCATGTATTGAACTTTTTTAAATTCATAAAATAATAAATTTTTTTTTTTTTTAATTTTGTACGAAAATTATCATGTATTGAACTTTTTTAAATTCATAAAATATTTCAGATTTGAACAGCTTGAAGTTCTGAAAGTTGGGAGTTATATTTTCGAGCAGAAAATATCACAAAAAGCTTATAGTTAACTAGTTAAATATGCTCCTTCCTGAATAATGCACCTTTTTCAAATAGAAAAAAAATTGCCGGTTTTTTTAAAACATGATTGCCTGAATCAGTATGGGTTATCTTTATTTTAGTATTCGACAAAAATGCTCAATTTTTTTTCAGAATTCTCATGTTCTCGAATCGATTGGTCAGCGATCGAAACCCCGCCACAATTTGTTCACATCGCTAATGGCGAAAAGGTGTTCTTCAAAGTCGAAAAGAATGGCGTGGCCGACGAATCGAAAAACACACCTGGAAATCTACTCGAGCAAACGATTCGGTGTCAAGCGCACGGAAATCCGCGACCTTCTTATCATTGGAAGAAGAATGGGAAACCATTTGAACCGGCAATGTTTCCGGAGAAGGTGGTTCAAAAACCGGGCGAAGGAAGTTTGGTGTTTTCGCGTCTCGACGAATCCGATGCCGGAGTATATCAGTGTGAAGCGTCGAATACAAATGGAACCGCTGTTGATAGACCTGTTCGTATACAAGAAACTTGTGAGTTATTTTTTTTGTGATTGAATATCATATTTTTCACAATCAGAAACGTTTTCAAAACACAAATTCTATCAAAAATTGTTTTTTAAAAACTCTATTTGTGATTTTAGCGAGTTCTAGTCTAAAATCACTTGAAAAAATAGCAAATCCAACAAGCGACAACAGAATTTCTCAATAAATATTTTTAAAAACTGTAAAAAATGGCTTGTAAATTTACTACTTACCCAAATACGCTGCAATTTTCGAAAAAAGTCAGATAGGAACTTCTAATTATAAACTATTCGGAGTTGAAATCATGAAAAAGCTTGAGTTTTACCCAATTTTATATTGACAACACACATTTTGTTGTTAAATTGAACAATAATTCATATATTATTACACCTTTTGAGCAGATTTCCATATAATAATCCCAATATACTTAACCCTAATGTTATGCATAAATTAAAGTATATATTTTCATTTTCTGTTTTTTTAAAGATTACATTTATAAGTTTATTATACTTAAAACAATTTTCAGCTTTATCTCAATTTTGAACAATTTTACAAGAAAAAATTTTAATGTTTTAAATTTATTTTAAATCAATCATTGCGTATATTTTCAGGGATACGTCACTTCTCATCAGGCGATCCAGAAGTAGTTGTTGTAGAAATAGGAGATCCTTATCATCGAAATTGCACACCACCAGCCAGTAATCCAAATGCAAGGTGAATTCTTTATCCTGAATTTCAAGATATTTGAAATATTACTACATAATTTAAAAATTGAGATTCAGCCTAAAAGTGGCGAAGAAATAAAGTCTCTAAAAATTTCAGTAATGAATTCTGTCTCAAAATAGCCAGAAACTGTAGTTTGTTCTAAATCATAACCTGGTTTTCCAGACCTTCATTGTATTATGTCAGAAAATCCATTTTGCATGTAAAGTATTTATTTTTTGATTTATAAAAGTGGTGGAAATTTTTCTCACTGACTACTAAAAACAAAAAATTTAAATTAGAATAAGTAGATTTTAAGGATTTTCCGCCTTGAAAATAGCTTAGAAGTATTCTATTAGCCACATTGAATAAAGGAATTCAAAATGAAACATTACAAATCCATAAAATGTACTATTTTTCAGAGTTTACTGGATATTAATGGGAAAAGAGCCGGGTCACTTCGAAACTATTAGTAGCAGTCATATCTCATCAAATGAACAAGTCAGTTTGATATTTTTATGATTTTCCGAATTCCAGAACTCCTAAACTCCTCGTAACATCAAAGTACTATTTGACCTCTAAAAAACCTTCTGCTGGTAATAAGTTATTATTACCAATAACAATGTGTGCCATTTTTTATTGCCAGCTCTCTATAGAAAATATAAACAAATTTTCGGATATACAAACTCTCCAACATGTGTTCTTCTTGGGGAAATTTTAAAAAAATTGCAAGTAAAACAACTATTTTGGGCAAGATGATATCTTGAACGTTTTAATTTCGAACCCCCACCACTTATTGTCTCATTGTCTCGTTCCCCTTCTAGTCATTTAATCCTCCATCAGTCGGGCTCATCTATTTTCTCGCGCACTAATTGCTCCGGACATATTTAGACACTTGAAAAATGGAAGAAAATTGAAAATTCAAGTTTATTTCTGGTCTTGCCAAAACCGATTTCGCAAACTTTTGTATTTATGAAATATTGCGCGATAACTTGTTTTGATTGAATTATTGTCAATAATATATTGGATTTATTATTTTTTTTCCATTGAAATCAAAAAGGAAAGGGGGAAACGGCAAAGTCTGTTATTATTTTTATTATGCATTGCATGCTTCCGAGATTTAGTCAGGTGTCATAATGGGTTCTGAATGGGTGTAATTAGGAGAGGAAGCAAGGTGAACACCTAATTTAAGGTCCCTTTTTGGCGAACGGAAAAACAAATGTCGGGTTCCCTTATACATAGGAAACTGGTTGCCATCAATCATCATAATTTTAAAACAATAAATTTCTTGTTGTAAAAAACATGATAAATTGATTGTCACAAAAAATGGAAAATTGTTACTGTTCATAGGAATTTTAATTAACAAGGAAGATAATTCATTGGTAAAATTCGTATGATTCAAAAATAGTCATACATTTTTAGTCAACCTTCAAACGAGAGTAGGCAATTCGAAAACGGTCTAGAAAACTAGACTAGTCCAATCTGGATCGTACAAATCCAGTTTGTGCAAAAACTAGGTTCTAGTCTAGTCCATGCTCAAGATCTCCCAGTTGAAGCGAACATTTCGGAATTTCGCATTTATCGAAAGCCGCGCATCTTTTTTCGTTTCGCTCCTTCCAATATATAAAAATGTTGCAAAAAATATCAGCTCTAGGTAATTCCCCGATGGTTTGATGTTGTCCTTCTTCTCATTCGACATTTCTCCCCATTTTTCCCTCTTCTTCTTCTTCTTCTTTTTTGGGTCGAAACAACACAAACAAAATGGGGCGTGGCCATGGGAGATTTAGAAATATAGACAGATAGAGTGAGAAGGAGAAATAGACTGCTGCTGACACACGAATATACACAAATAGACGGAGAGACGAAGACACATTTTCGCATTTTTCTCTGTCGATTTCTCGTATCTCGTTTTGAGAAGAAGAAGGAGAGTGTGAGAGTGAAAAAAAAGTGTAGTAGTTTGAGCTTGTTGTCCCCCCCCTCCATACCACCCTGACTGATTTTTGTGGCCCATGATATTCTAGTATTGTTTTTTGTTGTTCTATATCACTTATTTATTTATCGCTATCTATTAATTGACAAAATCACACAAAAACAAGATGGTGTTACGAGGAGGGCTGGAATTATTATGGATAGGAATATTCATATTTTTATTGGTTAGTTTTTTTTTGATTTTCCATCTTTTGTAGGGAACATTGTTCTTTCACTATGTTAATGAAACGGATTTAAAGTCGGATCGATACTACACGTGTACTGCCGAAAATATCGAGCTCAAGGATTATAAATTTGGAAATCAGTTTAGTTTGCAAATTACGAAGAATAAGAGGAGGAGTTGTGAGTTTTTTTTTAATGACTTTGGGAGGGTTTTTGGGATATTTCTATGTTCATTGCTATTGCTCTACTTATCTGAAAATTCTGAAAATCAAAAACCAAATTTTTATTTTGAAGTGTCTTGACATTTTTTGACAACAGGGGAATATATATTTTTGTTTTTCGTGTTAAAAAAACGAAAAAAATATGATTTTATTAATATTTGTGGGAAAATGGCGAAAAAATTGTAATTTATCCACAGTTCTCAGAAAATTCTGTGCAATGAGGTACTTTTTCTCTTGTCAAACTTGCAACATTCATTTCATCACAAGTATCTCCACCTTTTCATTCATTTCATAAAAAGTTACACACATAATTTTGTTTGTGTACGGGCGGTCGGCAAACATGATATGATACATTGGCAAAAAGTAAACAAATTAGTCTTCCCTTCCTGATGAGCGGAAAAATTGTTGTTTTTTGTTTCTGTTTTTTCGGAAAAATCGAAAATTGCAACAAAAAAGGCCAATTCAATTTCTACTTTTCTTCTCTCCTCTCTACACCATCCTTATATTTGCACTAACCAGAACAAAAAAACGAATTGTTGCGAGTTTTTTTTCCGCCCAATTATTTGTCCTAGTCAAAATCGATTTTGTTGCCAATGGCAGAAAAATTTCGAAAAGACGTAAAAATATTTGCAACAATAACAACAACAACACAAAAAGTAATTTTTTTTATACTGTTTTATGGGGAATACATAGTAGAGGTTGTGTTGTTTTCGTCCTCCGACCGACCGGAAAATAGAGATTTAGATGTTGAAGAGGAATGTAAATACATTAGAGATGGATAGAGAGGAAGGGGATGAAAATGAGGAAAGTAATTATTAATACATATCGGGTATTGTATGTACGGGATAGTTTGTCTATTTAAATAGATATATTTGTGACACTTTTCGCGCGGTAATTTGAGAGGGCGCGCAACTTTAAAAAGTGCATTATCCTGAATTTTCATGGAAAAAAATCGTATAGTGATTTTTTGTCTGCTTGTAAATTTCTTCAAAGAATTTTCACACGCTGAATTTGTTTTGAAATGTATTTTTTCCCGGCGAACATAATGTATCGGACTAGATTTTATCGGGGCGAAATTAATATGTTGAATCGATGCATGTTAAGATGTTTGAAACTACGGATATGAACACATGCCGGTTTTTTTTGTCTTGAAACAAAATATCTAGTTTCTAACCATACACTTCGAGAATTAGGTTAGATTTTACAAATTTTCTGAAAATTTCAGATCTTTAATTTTGATCCTACAATGTGTCATCTTTCTTATTGTATTATTTTCCGAAAAATATTATCCAAAAAATATTTTTTCCTTGTTCCAAGCTGACATTTTGAAGAATGCATCGATTTTTCGAAGCATAACATAACAAAACAAAACAAAACAAAAACAGCTGTTGCTCTGAAAATCCAATGAGAACATCTGCGGTGCAAAGCTCAACTAGCCGTGATGAATCAGCGTCATGATGATGATGATCATGATGCTTATTGTCTTTCGATTTTCTTCTCTTTTCGTTAGTAAATAATCGATGAACCAGAAAGGTCTAGTGCGCAATAAACAACACTTCTTCTCGCATTAGTTTGGTAATGCATTGGGTTTATACCAACCCGAATGATAAGAACGAAACATGCAAGAAAAAAGATAAGAAATGGATGAGAAATTGAAATGGACAAGGTCCGGAAATGATGGATTTGCAAGGTGATTGATGCATTTCGAAAGTAGACACTTGTTTGATTTTGTAGGATTTATTGCCTTCAATTTTTCCCACGTCAATTACTTCGATTTCACATTAAGTCATCTCTAGTCAGTCCATCATCGAGTCAAGCAGCAGCATTCCACTTGACCACCAACAGCCAGTCAGTAATGCACATTTCCTTTGCTCTCTTTTGTCTACCCAATCAAAAGAGCATCGAGTTTCTCCAATGTAATAGAAAAAAAGCAGTAAAGAAAAGAGAAGCAAAAAGCCTGCTATCTATTTTTATGGCACCAAAAAGTCGCTAGTTGGCGGATGTTGTTTCGTGTTTGAAAGATACCAAAAGAGATTGATTGCCCTTTTCTGTGACACATATCTTGAACACTTGGTTCATGTATTTTGTGAGAGAAAAATTACATTGGTACTGTCGCATTCCTCATTTCCGCCGGCTGGCCGGCCGCGGCTATAAATCTCGCTCTCAACACGCCTAGCTGAAGAGAAATGATAAATTGACCTGACAGAATTTGAATATTCTGTCAGTTTCTATTATTTAAATGTGTGAAAATAAAAATAAACAAAAAATTGTTGGGAGAGAATCAAGGGGAAAAGAACACGGAAAAAAGAGAACAGTTGGTGGAGAAGTTTTGATGAAATGAAATGTTGCGAGGGTTGGGAAAAGGTGTGGGTTATTTTAAAGAATGACCAGAAATTGAGAAAAAAATCACAGTTCTGAAAATTTTAACTAAAAATACCTTAAAACACAGAGACTTTAATGTTTTTAAACGTTGTATCTGTTAATTTCTGCCGGATATCTAGTTGTACCATAACCAGAATCTTGAAAAGTCAGAGTTCTAGAATTATTTTCAACAAAAATTACAGAATTTCAGCTTGAAAATGACCTATATTTCTTCAAAGCTATTTCTTTCGGCTTCATTTTTCATCCATATCATCTAGCACATTTTCAAATCCAGCAAAAATTCTAATTTCTGATTTTATTATGTTCTGAAAGTGCCACAATTCTAAAAGTTAGAATCTGAAATTTTTGACTAAAAGTATTTTTAAAACAGTGATTTTAGTGGTTTAAAAATTTCCAGTTTTATTTTCAGCGAAAATTACATAATTGCAGCCTGAAAATGGCCAATATTTGATTCAAGCTTTGTCTTATCCATACCATCTAGCACAGTTTTTAAAATCCAACAAAAATTCCGATTTCTAACCTTATCATGTTCTGAAAAATTTCCCACCTACATGTTTCAACAACACAACAAAAAAAACCAATTAATAATTGTTATTTTTTCAGTGACTCATATGCCACCAACTGAGCAATATGTGAATCAGAGTTCGCCGATTGCGTTACAAGGAAATCAACACAAATTGCACTGTTTCTTCTCGGGATAGTGAGTTTTTCGGGACGAACGTGTCACTTTTTAATGACGAACAAAAATTTGTCCTCGAGTCCAAAAAGCGGATTTTTCTTCATCAATATATGATTAGCTCTGCGTCTCTGATGCCTATTCTGGAGCTAACCATGTTTGATTGGTCAGCAGCCGGAGTGAGGCTAGGAAAAAAAGATGAAAGCGTTCGGTTTTTTGGTGCCAGGTTCGCGGAGCCCCCGCGCATGCACACATACTTGTTGTTCTTAAAAGTTTTTTCTTCTTTTTTGAATGCGGAAAGATGAAGGAGACGGCTTCTCCTATTGTTTTGTAGTTATTTAATGGAGACGACGCAATAGAAGGGAAAGAGGAAAAGTATTTAGAGGGAGATGATGAAAATTGCCGTGTTGTTTTGCACTTTTTGGCCACCTTGGCAACCGCGTTCCACATCATTGTTGTTGTTCGATTTTGGAGGGAGGAAGACAGGTGTTGCGGACTCATGAATAGCTAATGTATAGTGCATAGAAAAGTAGTAGTTGGCTCAGCTCGAAAAGATGCTCGAAATCCTCCAGGGAGTCATAAAAAACTAGATAAGAATCGTGAACTTGGCTCAGATCTCAATTAGTCCAACATATTCTTCGCCTTTATTAAAAAGTTGTGTGGGTAACTCGATTGTTTTATGTTTTGTTATATGTTTAATAACATCTATGAGAAAGGGGGTATTATTAATAATTGTAACAGATGACCGAGCAATAGGGGGAAAGAAGGCGGGATGGTTGTTTGATGTTTTTTGAACCGTAATTAGGAAGAGAGGAGGGACCTTTAAGAGGAGGTATGGATTGGATTTAGGTAGAAAGAGAGGAAGAATATATATTTTTGAATGATGTCATTATGAAATATTTGTTTTTAGAGTATATAAGCAAAAAATTCGATATCAAGGCATCAGAGAAATCTTGAAAATATAAATTTTAAAGTTTTGAACACCAAATTTTGGTTTTCAAAATCAGAACACTGTTTTTTGTCGTCAAAAATTAGCACTTCACTTTAAAATGTGCATTTTTGAAAGTTAAAATTCTGAAGTTTTAGCACCTAAATACATGACGACAAAGTTACGATTTTGAAATTTGAAACGTAAAAAAATATTGAGCACAAACTTTTTATCTTCAAATATTAACAGTTAGGTAAATTTTTAGCTCCGAACTGGAATTCCAAGAAAAATCATAAAATATCATTCTCCACAAAACACTAATTTACAAACTATATTTCAGCCCAGCCCCAAAGCCACGATGGTTTCACAATGGACGACAAATCAGTGAAGACAACGATGCCAGCGGGTTCCGCTTTGAAGCCTATGGAAAGACTCTGGTCTTCAATGTAACTCAAGAAAAGGCTGGAAAGTATGATTGCCGTTTTGCCACACAGAATGACATTGATCGACAGTTTAATGTTATTGTGGAAGGTAAGTAACAGATTTTTAAACGCCTTAAAAAAAAAAAATAACTGACTTGTTTTAAGCCGCTCCATATTGGCCTGATGGACCACCGCCGAATACGAATACCAGTGAAGGAGAAACTGTCACATTTGATTGTACGACTTATGGAAAGCCAGCGCCGAAAGTGACGTTCTATAAAAATGGAGTTGGTAAGTTATTTTATTAAATTTTGGGCCATTAAAATCAGCTAATCATGATATTTTTAGAACTGAAAGACCAAAAAGATGGAAAATGGCTTGTCGAAGGCACAAAACTAACAATCTACGATGTGAAGAAAGGTCAAAACGGACGCGGTGACAACGCTGTATACCAATGCAAATCGGAAAACAAGCACGGTTATCTATGGACCAATTTCTACTTGAACCTACTCGCTTTCAAACCACAACTTCTCATTGAACCCGGCTCCGAAGACGTCGAAGCGGTCTCTGGTAAATCGGTCACCTTGGAATGCAAGTTCTTTGCCAGTCCAAACGCTGACGTCTCGTGGGAATCGCCGGTTTTGGCTGGAACACCACACACTGTCATCCCGGCCAATGCGTATGGTGTCGGAAAGTTGGTGATTGATGCGGTGACGCCGAAAGCGGAAGGAGAATATGAGTGTGTAGGAACGAATAAATATGGACAAGCTACTGGTACTATCAAGTTGTCGGTCAGAAGTGAGTTTTTTTTTTAACTTGGTTTTGATGTAAAAAAAAAAGTTTTAAACGAGTACACGTGGAATTTCGGTACCAAAAATCAAGCTACACATTTCAGAAAATGAAAAAACTCAATTATTTTAATTTCAAAATTGAATTTCTACTTTTTAAAAGTTCCCAAGAGTTTCAACTAGAACATGTCGAATTTTGGCACAGAAATTCAAGCTACAAAATTTTAATTTTTAGATTTTTCGCTCCAAAATTCCGAAATTGGAGTTTCCTCATCATTTTTAGGTCCTTAAAATTGAATTTTTAATTTTAAAGGTCGAGATAACTAGAGATTCGATTTTTGATAGGAACAAAGTTAATTAGGCGACAAATTTTGGGTTTTTGAAACCAAAATTTGAATATTTAAAAATTTTGCTTAAAAATAGCAATAAATCATTAAATAAAATTCGAAGAAATGATAAGTTTCTTCAAATTTAGGGTCCCAAAACAAGTGAGAAGGATCTCCTTATGTTCCATGACAAACAAGTTTGTATTTCAGAACCAACAGTTCTCGAACCGTTTGCTCAAGCTACTGAAATACGAATGGCTGGTGATGAAATGAAATTGCCATGTAGTGCGACAGCCGATGAACAACTCGATGTCAAATATGAATGGCAAGTCGATGGATTACCGTTATCCGAAGAGAATCTTAGTTCGGGACATTATAAGGTTGACGAAGATCATTCATTGGTGATAGCCAAACCTTCGCAATATGATAGTGCAAAATATAAGTGTATTGTTAGTACGAAGTTGGACAAGGTTGAGAAGGAGGTTAAGATTCAAATCAAAGATGTGCCAGTGCCAATTCACTCTGCTTATGTGTCAAATTGTGATCCGAACTCATTGTCAGCTGAAATCTCATTTGAACACATGGAACCGGCGAATATTGTGTCGCCTGTCAAAGAATTCTGGGTGCAATATCAGATGGATTCGGAGACGGAAGGTTCGCAATGGAGAACGCATCCAGTGCCGGTCGAAGCGCATCCGAATGATGTCATCGAAGGCGAGACGAGGTCGGTGCGCGGAAAAGCGACGGTTGCTCTTCAACCTTTTGGACAATATGTGTTCCGAGTTTTGGCGCGTAACGCTGTTGGTGATAGTGCTGCTACCAAAGTCAAGGATCAATGTAATACACCGGCCAAGAAACCAGATCGCAATCCAGGCGATGTTGCCGCAAAAGGAACCAGCCCGGAGAATTTGATTGTTGAATGGAAACCGATGGAAAGAGATGAATGGAATGGAGCTGATTTCCACTATGTTGTCAAGTGAGTTATGGAATATGTTGGGGGAAGAACATGCCAGATATCTATGAAAAAAAAATTGAAAAGTACGAAATTTCATGCAGAAAACGACAAAAAAGTTCAGAGCTAAAGTTTGAAGAGTTCATTTTCAGCTTTAAACTGGCTATAAATCATAAATTTTCAACATTAACTGATTGAAACTAATGAAATTCAGCTAGACATTGTCATTTTTAGCCGAAACCTGATCAAAATCATCGAATTTCAGTTTAAAAAATATCTGGAATTCGAAAACCCTTAAATTCCAGCCTGGAATAGTCATTTTCAGCCTAAACCTCATCAAAAATTCATAAAGTTTTAACTTGAGATTAAAATTTTTCTTTGAAAATAAAAACAAATTTTGAACCTGCCAGTGACCGATAATATATAAATTTCAGATACCGACCGAAAGAAGATGGAAAAGGAGTCGGAGACTGGAAAGAAATCTCAGTTGCTGACCCATTCGCTGATCGAGTCACTGTTAACTTGGAAGATGACAGAGACGCGAAACCATTCCAACCATACGAGGTTCAAGTTCAAGCTGTCAACAATGAAGGAAAAGCCAACGTCGTGCCAGAAACTGTCGAAGGAAGAAGTGGTGAAGGAGTTCCAACAAGTATTCCAATGGGATTGAAAGTAGTGGAAAAATCGGGCACCACAGTGACATTGGCTTGGAATCCGATTGAACCGTCTACCGCAAATGGTAACTTCACTGGATACAAACTGACATATTGGGTTGATGCGGAAGACGATGAGGATGAAGAAGAGGCGCAAGGAGAGCAAGAAGATGAGCTCACATTCCGGTGGAAGCGACACATTCGAGTCAAACGATATGCGGGAGAGAAAAAGAGCGTTGTATTCGGACCAAATGCGAGTCAAGGAACAATCACCGATTTGAAACCCGACACTTTGAATCACGCCTACATTCAAGTCACCAACGGAGCTCACGAAGGAGTGCCCAGCGAGACCATTGATTTCCAAACCGACGAAGGTGTTCCCAGCCCGGTTAGATCGTTCAGAGCCTATCCGATTAACAACGACGAGAATGGTGAAAAGGGTGTGGTTGCATTGACATGGAAGAAGCCAAGACAGCCAAATGGAAAGTTGACAAGATATGAGGTCGAGATTTGTAAGACACAGAATGGAAAGATTATCGAAAATCCTTGCCCAAGACAACAAGTTGACGCCAATGCTAATGAGGTAACTTTTTTTATTCTATGTTATGGATAGATTTTCAACTTAAAATATATAGAAGTTAAAAAAAAAATTTGCATTTCGCGTTTTGGGTTTGTTTAAAATCAACATTTTAAAGTTTGACTGCACTAGTTAAAAATTAAGAAGATTTCTACGCCATTAACGTGTCAAAATTTGATTTTAATAAATTTTCGGGCACGTTTAAAAATTCAAGTCATTGGAACCGAAAACAGAATGTTTCGATTTCAGTTCTGAAAACTTGGATCTATAGATCTACGAGAAACATGCCCGGATACCTTCACTGAATTTAACCTAAAATCAAACATTCTAAATACACGTTTCAGAGCAGGTTTCTGTTTTTGGTCCCTATTCAAAAAAAATCCACTGAATTTGAATGGTCTATATTCATTGAATACATCGGGTCAAATTTCGCTTTCTCATACTCTATGTTAAAAGTTTCACTAAAAGCAGGAAGTTTACAACAAGAAAATTGAGGTTGTAACTTGCAACAATTTCCAAATGTTTCTCGAAACTTAAGGTTCACTTCCTGTTTACTCAGAAAATGACGGGCGGAAAATGATGTATGAGCGATAGCATTTTTATCGCCAAAACCCCTGTTTTAATATTTGTATGAATTTTTTCACTGTTAAATTTGTATTCATAACAAAACGTTTGTCAACAATAACAATAACAAAATTTTTTCAATATTAGTGTTTTTTTGTGTCAGTTTGTGGCCAAAAATCAAAATCATATTTCAGGTTCGACTCACCGGTTTGGACAATGAGCAGCCGTATCGTTTTGTGCTCCGCGCACAAACTTCCGCCGGCGATGGAGATCCGAACTCGGCCGACGCTACGACACTTCCTGAAATAACCGCTGCTGGAGGTCAGTTGGACGGGGGTCCCTTTTTTTTGCAGAATACTCACAATAGAATCATTCATTTTGAGCTAGCTCAAGAAAAGGCAAGGTGCACTTTAGTAGTATTTTTGAGAGGACATTAATTCTATAGGCAACAAGATGAAGACCAATGTTGAATTGTTGTTGAAGCATGGGCGCAAAAAAAAAGTGTGCGAGTATGTGTGGAGGAATAGATGAGAGATGGGCGGGGCCGAATAGGGCTGGCTCAGCTGCACTGCTCCTCACTTTTTTCTTTTTCTTCTTCTTGACTATAAGAGACCACTGGACTGGTCGAAACTATTTTTACGATAGGCGTTTCACTTTCTACATATTCGCGCGAAACAAGGGTGTTTGAGAATAGAGAGAGAGAGTGAGAAAGAGAAGATAGTTTCTATTTATTCATATTAGTTTTATTTTGACAACAACAATGACGATGATGTTGCGTGTTTTATTATTTCATTGTTTTGTTGCTAGTTGTCTAGTGTATGGACGTAAGTTTTTTGTCTGAAAATTTGGGTTTCGAAGCGTAAAAATTATTGAATCTTGGTTTCTTTAACTGAAACTTTGAAATTCTAGCTTCAGGAGCATAGTTTAGAAGGTAACAAATGAAGAATTTCGATTTTAAAAATACTAAAATTAAATTTTTGATACAGAATTCAGAAGTCTTGGCAGAAAAAGTAACATTTCAAATTGAAAATGGGAGATTTTGGTGTCATAAAACTCCCGTTCAGATCGAAAATCCTTAAGATTCTCATCAACATCTACGTTTCAGATATTTCTGGCTTTTACCAGTATTTTCCATAGACACTTTTATCTAATATCCATCAGAGCAAAAAAAAATGTGCATTTCACTGCTCAATAACTCATTGTTCACCCATCCCATCAACACATAAAATTTAGTATAATAGATTATAATTTATTTATGCGAACACTTTCGTACTTTTGCTGCTTCTGCTGCTCCTGTTGCTGCCTGCCCTTAATCCACTGAAACACACGGCAGCTTCTTCTTTCCTCCTCCTCCTTCGTTTGCTCCTGCAATTTTTTTTTTGAGCAATTTAAATCGATACCCATTTTTGTGGAGCCGCCTAGTTTTTTTTTTCCTTCAATTTTGTGTTTCGTCGTTTGGCGAAGAAAATTGAGGCAAAAAAGAGATGAAAAACAGAGGAGAAACCTTTTTTGGATGATGAGCACTTCTGGTGCATTTTTTATCTAATATAAATTAGACAATATTTTTCGGAATAATTGAGTTGTTTTTGAGCAAAAGAAAAGGAAAAGGATTACGGTTTGGAAAGAATGCTCCAGGGAATTGGCAAAAAGGAATTGATAGGTTACTTAGAAGAACACTTTTCTTTTTGTTTACTTGAAAAGAGGAAAGGAGAATGATGAGGTTGAAAAAAAGAAGAACATTTTGTAGTTCAGTTGGGATGGACAAAAAAAGTTGGAGAATACATCTGGAAGATTAATTATCCCATATGTTATATTTTGTATTGATCTTACTGAAACAGAACCCAGGATTTCCAAAGTTTGCTTTCGAAACTCCCGAAAGACCTTCTCACAAGTATCACCTTTCATCTTCACATATGGTCTAGAGTTTTTATTATTTGTCCTCCTCCCAATAGAATGGCTCAATTACTGCTCATTATAATTAGGCATCGCGCGTAATCAAAAATGAGCATCTTTCTTCCCTTCACCTGTTCTTTTTTTGCAGCTGCTGGGAGCCTATTTTTGAGCCATGCCATAGGAAGAAAAACAATTTGAACCTAAAAACCTAAAAACAAAATTAAACTATCTTTTTTTTAGTTAATCCGGAGGTGGCTAGTTTGTCAGCGACATCAGTTGGAGAAGACAATTTCAATGTGACATTCAAGCCAGGAAAATCGGAGGATGGAAAGGAAACGCCTGTTGGAAACAAGTTTGGCGTCGAATATCGGCGCGAAGACGAGGGAGATGATCAATGGAAACCGGTGCCATCAAATGGCACATTGACTGCTCAAGTAACAGGGCTCGAGCCAGGAACAACGTATCTGACGCGAGCCGTCGCCTATCAACGACAAGACGACGGAAAAGAGACGCTCGAATCGCACTCGGCGCCAGTCAAAGTCACCACAAAAGGGTCGGGCACCACATTCTTGTCGAGACTCAGGTTCCCATGGTGGTGGTTGCTGATATTGCTCATCTTATTATTGTTACTGCTCATTTGTTGTATTATTTGTGTTGCGATGAGACATCGCGGTGAGAACTATCCGGTCTCGCAACGAGAACGCGAACAAGGAAGAGAGCCGATATTGGGCAAAAAGGATTTCAGGTGAGGAGTGATTTTTAAAAAAATATTTTGTGCAAAAATTGAAAGTTTTATTGTCTAGATTTGAAATTTTTGACGTCGGAGCTTGAAATTCAAATTTTTAATAACTCCTATCATTTTTCGAATCGTTTACAAAATTTTTGTTACACTTTTTTCAATTCTTGGCTCCAATCTATGAAAAAAAAGCCCTGAACACCAGCTAAGACTGAAATTTACCAAAAAATTCTAATTAACGATAGAGCGCGTTTAACCGACCACAGTTTTTTTTTTTCAAAACCCTATTTTTCCAGCGACGACGATGAGAAACGATCGTTGACAGGCTCGAAGGCTGAATCCGAAACGGACAGTATGGCCCAATACGGAGATACTGATCCGGGTGTGTTCACCGAAGATGGATCTTTTATTGGTATGTCTTTCTTGTTTTAACTCTCTTACTCAAATCCTATATATTTCAGGTCAATACGTTCCGCAGAAGAGTCTGATGCCTGCCGAAAAACCAGAAAAAGGATCAACATCGACATTTGTCTAAATATATCCTCAAGTCGTTTTTTTTTATGATATGCTTTTAGCTCCAAGTCTTCTTCTCTTTTTTTATTTCTATGTACTAATTTGTCCCGGTATGGTCCACAAGTATATCCAATTTGGTGCACCAAATTGGACACCCCTTGTCAACCTGCGAAATCTCTCTCCACACGTTTGTTCTTCGGGTATTTTCTCATATTTTTATCCATTTTTTTAGCGCCAGACCGCCCATTTTTCTTTCTTTCATGTTTTTTTTTGTATTTCATCAAAAATTCAATGTGTTTTTTTTGATCCAATGTTTCTTGCTTTAATTACTTTTCTATGTATGTAAAACACCATTTTATGCACAATACAACCAAAAAACCATCAAAAAAGTTTTAATTAATTTTTGAAAAGTTAATAAAACTGATTTTTATTCGAAACGTGACCTTGTGTTTTTTCCACATGTTAAGGCGACCTTTTTTGAGATGGGAATTCAGTTTGATTGATTTCACTTCGACATTTTCGTTTATTTCAAAATGCTATCGAAAAGTAAGTGGGGGGACTGGGTATTGAACGTTATAAGACCCATTGCGCCTTTGAATGGTACTACATACAGTATGTATCTTACAACGATTCTGATTTGACACGTTGATTTTTGGCGGCAAATTTTTGAAATTCAAACATTGTTTTTTGCCGCCGGTTTTATTAAATTTAATATTGCCGCCAAACGTTCATAATTTGAATTTTGCCACAACTTTTTTGGGTCTCAAATTTTAGCGCTAAATATTTGAAATTCAAGTTATGACACGTGGATAAAATGGCAAATCTCGAAATCTAATTTCAAATCTATCCACATTTCCAGAAGTTTTGTCAATTTTTCTGTTCATCCTCGGTATCGCTGATCTCATCAACGCCGATGTCACCTGCGACGGACAACATGTCAGCCTCACCCATCCATTCGACCTCCAAAACTACCCCGATCGCGGTTGCACCATCATCAATGGTGACATCACCATTTCCGACATCCAAGAAGCGATTCTCAATAAAATCTTCCCAAGAATCAATGTGCTCAACGGATGTCTTCGCATCAAAAACACGGTCAATGTCACAATTTGGTTTGATAATTTGAAAGAGATCAATTCGGGCGGTGAATCGGCTATGGTCATCGAGAACAATCAGAATCTCGATTTGCAGTTTGGCCCGAAAATGAGAAAAGTTCATAGTCTCAGTGACGTCACTTTCCGGATGATTGGAAATGGCAAAAAGTCGCCGATCGGTGTCAGCGACTATAACACACTTTATCTGGCCGCCAATATTCAATCGAAATCGCCTAAATTTCAAATTGATTTCTCGATTCAGCCAGATAGTTGTAGTGAGGATCGTAAGTATAACTTTTAACATTTTTGGGTGTATTTTAAATGGGAGTTTGGTGTTCGAGATTTTAAGACAAAGGGTTTTCCAGTATGACGAACAACATGGTGATGTTCATTTTTCACCAAAATAGAGCTGAACCCAAGTTTCCGCCTATTTCAGGTCTAGAATTAAAACAGATTCAGATGAATTTTTCATACCAACGGGTTTTCCAGTATGACGAACAACATGGTGATGTTCATTTTTCACCAAAATAGAGCTGCACCCAAGTTTTCACTCTTTTTTAGGTAATAAACTTCCTTTTCGCTTTGAAATGAACATCATCACGAATATTTTTGGATATAAAAGAATTATTCGCGAGTTTTCACCTACTTCAGGTTTTTTGATGAAATTTTGATACCAAAGGGTTTTTGGGTATGGTGAACGTTTATTTTTCACCATAGTAGAGTTGAGCTGGTGATAAGGGAGGTCAGACTTTTTTTGATCATTTATAATTTTCTTCGACTTTTATTTCTTTTTCACAGGCGATTTTTGTGAGCGAAATTAGAAATTTTAAAAATTTGGAAGTCGTCGAAAATGATACATTTTGGTTTATTTTTATGTGAAATTATGAACTTTTATACAGAAATCGTTAAATAAAAAAAACATGATGTTGATTTAGCTTTTCCACTTTTTTTGATGATGAATCATACTCGACCCTTTGACCGAAAATTTCAACAAAAAACTGAATCGGTCAATTTTTGGACCTAACAAAGGTGATTTCTTGGGTTCAACTCTTATTTTGGTGAAAAATTAACATCACCATGTTGTTTGCTATATCCAAAAACCCTCTTGATTAAAATTTTGGGTCTAAAATTGGTGAACACTCGGGTGCAGTTTTATATTGTTAAAAATATAGATCACCATATTCCATACCACATCCTAAAACCCTATTTTTTGATGTTCCGAAATTTTCAACAAAATTTTTTTTGTAGTTTTCAAAACATTGGGTATTATTATGGGCTTTCTCGCTGTCACTCTGGCTACTGGTTTGATTATTGTGGCGATTTATGGAAGAGATATTACGAGTCTGGACGCGTGGCCTTTGAAATGAATAATCTTATGCTATTGACTTGATTACTGTATTTTATAATAAAAAAATTTAGAAGATAATATTGTTTTTTTTGGGTATATTGAGGTTGGTATACCTATTCAAGTTTTGGTGTCAATTTTTAAATGGATTTTTAGGCACAAAACTATTAAAATTCAAATGTAAAACAAACTTCATTTGTCGCAAGGCTTTCGGTTTTTCGCTGCGAGTTGACGCAAGAATATCGCAAGGCTTACGGTTGAAAAACAATTAAATTTGACACAACCTTGCGACACTTTTTTTTTATCGCAACGATGTCGCAAGCTTTGCGGTTTTCGCTGCGAATTGGCGGCAGATTTCAGCAAGCTTGCGACACATTTTTCGTTGCAAAGATGATGTATCCTAGCCGTTTTTTTTTGTTGAAAATTTACGCAAGCTTGCGACTTTTTGCTGCGCAAGAATGTCGCTAATCTTGCGAAACGTAAATTTCGCAAGTTTGTGATAAATTTCTCAAAACTTTACAATAAATGATTCAATATTCAAAAAAAAAAATATTCGGTGTCATTTCAACCAATTTTCAAATCTACATCACTATTTTCAGGAAAAAAATTAAAGAATTCATTATGCACGCTCACAAAGTCACAGAGAAAAAAATCAAGAATCATTAAAACTTTTTTGGTTGGTTTTTTTTTAAAGAAACAAAACTGAACCTTCCATCTACTCAGCTTTGATATTATTCAAAATATTATCCAAACCAATCAATCCATTCAGATCATTATTAATAAGATGTTGCTGAAGTTTTGCAATATCAACACTGGTGTCATCGCCATCTAAATTCTGATTCGAATCATCATCATCTCGATCTTCTAGCTCTTTTCGTTTTTCATCGTGATGATTGATTCGAGGCTTACGATTCGGGTTGACTAGACGTTTGGCGATGAATCGAAGCACCTAGAACTCAATTCTGAGCAACTTGAAAAAAATGAGCACTTATGGTAAGGTGGAAAACTACGAATCACAAGATCGTGGGTTCGACACCCGCACCTGGCTGATTTTTTTTTTTGAACTCACTTGTTTCCTACTCAAATCACACTTTTGCTCAATATCTCGCAATTCTTGCTCCGATGGATAATGTCCATTGTTGATGATCTCTTTGATGTATTCCCTTTGCCAACCTTTCATACGGGTTTGAAGTTGGTAGTCCTGGAAAAAAGATGCTTGGGTTTTTCTGAATCTAGGTAAAAATTGACAGATTTCTTTGACAGAGTTAAAAATTTGGAAGTATTGGTTTTTTTTTCGTTGACAAAACTTCTTATACCGAAGTTTGAATTCGGTCATGTTCTCCAAAATAAAAATTTTTTTCAAAGTTTGACGTCAAAAATCCACGTGTTAAAAGTGGAATTTGAAAAAACAAGTGCGTCCTCGACCTCTTTGGTAGCAAAATGGATATCTCAAGATTTTGAAGCCATGAATCCACGTGGCCAAATCAGTATATTTAACACGTGGCGACGATAATTCAATAATTTTTTCATCTCTGAAGCAGAAAAATGTATTTTATTTTGAAAGTTCAACTTCAAAATTTCGAAGTTTCTGCCAAGAAGTTCGATAATTTAGAATTTTAACGTCAAAAATGCACATTGCTGTTTTCTAGTTCTAAAAGTTTGATTTTGAATATTAAAATTTTGAAATTTTAGTGACAAAAGTTTGGTTTTAAACTAAGAAACCACGTGGTTGAACTTGTTTTGGATATCAAAGTCAAATTTGGACGTCAGAAATCCACATAGCAGATTTTAAGTTCTGAATTTTGGTTTTTAAAATTGACATTTTGATTAGTTTGCGTCGAAATTCCATGTTTCAAAAGTTACAGTACTATAAATTGGGTGTCCAAGAAAAAAAAAACCACGTGGCTAAATTTGGATTCCACATATCAAAAATATAATTTTAGAAATTCGTCATCAAACCAACAAAGTTTGAAAGTAGACATTTAGGCGCCAAAATAAATTAATTGGTGAATTTTGAACGCAAGATTGCACGTTTTTTTAGAATTTAAATCTACGTATTGTGAAGGCGAAAAAATTAGAGAGCGGCCTATAAAAAACCGTAATCTAATCGCTGCAAGACTCAAGCCTGGCTCAAATCAGCTGTTTCCTCTAAAGACACGTCTGCCAAAGATGACACGTTGACAAACGTTTGTAAACGTGTCATCTATTTTCTGTTGTTTTTTTTCTTATTCAAAATGTACTGTCTTATTCTGGTTTTCTCGGCCATATTGGTTTCTCTTCCAATGGTCTAATAATTTCAACCTCACAATATCAAGGGAAGTGTATGAAATTCACGTATTCGTCTGGATTTTCAACACCAGTTATCCACGTAACAAAATTAGACCTCCATAATTTTTCTGCCAAAAAATACATGTATTTAAAAAAAATATTGGGGTTTATTGAATATTTAAAAACAGACTATATGACGTCAAAAAATTTGAATTTTAAAAATTCCTAAAGTTGAAAAAAAATTGGTCCCAATAAAATCAATTTTATCATGCTCAAAGTGAAAACTCAATTAACAACCCAACAAAAAACCAATAAAATCTTTCTCTAGGGTATCACAAACATTTATGATTTTTGGTCTATTTTTGTAGGACTTACCGATTTGCCATTCGTCGAATAAGGCGCTGAAGTATTCGACGTTCGAGATTTATTCGATTGCGAATTCTTGATCTCGGGTTGGTAGTCAGCTTTACCAAATAGGTTATTAAAGAAATCCGCGGGTACACCATTCGTCAAAATATCTGCGTTGATTTCTGGCTGTTGTTGTTGTTGTTGTTGTTGTTGTTGTTGGACCTCGAGCTTGGGAAGAATCTGTGCCGACGGCGGTCGTCTTGGTGTCGATTTATGATTCTCCGACGTCGAATCATCATCATTTATAACACTCATCTCTTCAACTGATCCTGATGTCGTTGGCTGATCATCATTCGGATCATCCCGGATATTCACATGACTCAGGTTAGATACAAATGACACATCCGAATAACCCTTACCCACTACCAGCGAGAAGAAATCCACCATATTATTCTCCGGAAGGCGGACAAGTGCATATTTGTACCTCACATTTTCCGTGCCCATATTATGGCTGAAAAAAACAGTATTTAAAAAAAAAATAGAATTCAATAAAGCAATAAGTAAAGAAAAAGCGAAACGAAATATGTGTGTGTTTCTTTAGGTGGTTAACAAATTGATTAAAATGATAGGGAGCTGAAAGATAAGAACCGAAAACCATTATTGGTTTAAATTAGAGAGAAAAAATACGATTCTTTTTTTGTGATTAGGGCACATGATAAATTTATATACATACATAGTTCAACGCCATTTCCCCTTTAAAAAATGAGAATAATCCATAGAATTTTGTTAAATTTCTTGAAATTTTAATCCTAATCCCTAAAATTTATATATTTTTCTTCTTTTTTGGAGCATTACTACAAAATGGATTAGTATTCAAGAGAGAGAAAGAGCCGAAAACACCGGAATTCAAATTCTTTTGAGATAAAGAATTAAAAAAAAATAAAAAATAATCCACGATCGTGAAATCAACATCCTACCACTGCGCTACCCTTCAAATTGACCGAGAGAAGTACACAACAAGAAGAGGAGGTGTACTTCTCCCGGACAATTTCTGATCTACTAGAAATTGTCCGAGAGAACTACATAGAGCTAGCGCAGTGGAGCACACTTTTTTTAGAGAGTGTATTTCTCTAGAAAAATAAATAAACTCCGTAATTTAAAGGGACACATCATTATATTATTTAGTCTCATCACGTTTTCTAACTTGTGTACTTCTTCCGGACAAGTATGACCAACGAATATAAGCACATTAACTTAAAGGGACATATCATTCTCTTATTGGGTCTCATCACGTTTTTGTTTAGCTTGTGTACTTCTCTCGGACAAGTGCAAATTTTATTGGACAACAAAATTAAGTACCGTTATTTAAAGGGAAGAGACACATCATTCTCTTATTAGGTCTCATCACGTTTTTGTTTAGCTTGTGTATTTCTCTCGGACAAGTGCAAACTAACAGAAATGATCTATGGTAGTTTAAAGGGGCACGTCATTTTCTTATTGGGTCTCGTCACGATTTGTGCCTAATTCTAAGTTTTGTTAATGATTTCGAGAATCCTCGTCACCTGGGATATAAAATTTATTGTTTACACAGAAAACTCGAAAAAAAAACTGTGTCCCTTTAAACCTAAAAATATCGTCATCATTTTATAGACTATTTTAGGCATTTGAAACAAAATTCAAAAGTTCGAAAAACCAATGTGTAGTTGTCTCGGAACAACTACCGTAATCTAAGTTTAAAGGGACATGTAAGCTGATGAAGGTGAATGGTTCTTATCACGATAGATGTATCAGAAGACTGGGAATCTATTTTAAGAACCTGAAACATGCAAAAAGTCAAAAGTACATTTGGGCTATTTTAGTTGATCTATAAAACCCAAAGTCAGAATCAATAAAAGTGTGTGTTGGGGGAAGGGAAATGAAACGAAAGGACGAACGGAAGAGAAGGTATATAATATAAATAATAATAAAACACAAAATAGTGGAGAAGACATATGTTTTAAAGCGACTAAGAGAACGCCCCAAAGTGAGTGAGTGAGAGAGAGAGCGAGAAACGGCCGACGTTTTTTTTCCCCCCTTCGTTGTGTCCCTCTCTCTTCATTCATTCATTCAGGCAGTTTTGTGTAGTTATTAGTGTGAAGCAGAAGAGAAGAAGAAGAAGAAGGAGAAACGCGTTGTGCTCCACTCACTTTAAACCCGCTTCTCCTTCTCTCTTCTTCTCTTCTTCTCCTTCATCTCCTTCCAAATGGTCCCTTTTAGTGGCTTTAAAATGGTTGGTTTTTTCAATTGAGAGGCGAGAGCTCGACTCAAGAGAACAACTCAACAATCCAAACATAAAATAGCAGCAGCAGCAGCAGCATCTGACTGGGGTTGAAATTACATAGCAGATCACCATAGCAATCAGACAGTACTTCGAGAAGTTACTTGAGATAAGGCTTAGGCTAGGCTATATCTATCCAAGACTAAGTGATCTAAGAGTCTAAGGATGGGTTCCAATTCATATCTTGATACGTGGATTATTTTCGGAAAAACTTTAATTTCAAAAATTACCACGTGGATTCTAAAATATTTGTTTTGAAACTAGGAAAATGGCACAAAAAATAATGTAGTTCAAAATCTGCCACGTAAGTCTGCAAAGTCGAAATGTTGAACTTGAAAAAAAAATAGTTTGGGATAGATTTTTTTGGGACATGTACCTTTAAACTGGTTAAAATTTCATACAACATAACAGTACGATACAATACGACACATAACTGCACGTCAAGAAAAAAAAACACTGAGCTCAAGCCTAAGACCATACTTCAGTAGGATAATTACGATATATAAACTAGCGTCCTAAATTTAGCCCACATCTGTCGAAGGATGTTATCTGATTTTTTAGTTGCTCCTAAGAAAAAGAGCACATTTTTTAAAGGTATAGGGATTTTATATCGAGAAGTCTAGTATTAGAGACAGTTTAATTTGAAATTTGGAAGCTTACCAGAATTTTCAAAGTCAAAAATGTAGTTATTTTTTTGAGAGCAACTTGCCAACTCCCCGTAGCTCACCTTTGACAATAAGCAGATGACAAACCCCGCGAAACGTCGGCCATAGAAAAATTCAAACTGTATGGTCAACTCCTATGCCTTACCCCAATTTGGCTCCGCGACGTTTCGCCACCAGACGTTTCGACACCGCGACATTTCGCCACCGGACGTTTCGCCACCGCGACTGTTCGACACCGGACGTTTCGACACCGCGACGTTTCGACACCGGATGATTTTTTGAAATAAATTGTTCAAAATTTTATGCCAGAGGTTTTCGGGTATGACAAACATCATGGTGATATTCATTTTTAACCAAAAAAGAACTACACCCGAGTTTTCACCCATTTTTGGTCAAAAATTGACTGACCTCGATTTTGATGATACTTTCGGATTAAGGGTATTTGAACATCATGGTAATATTTATTTTACATCGAAAAAGAGCTGCACCCATATTTTAACCCATTTTAGGTCAAAAAATGACTATGCAAATTTCGTGGTTTGGTTTAATTTTTTTTTATTAAGTAGTCAGTTAGCTAAAATGGATTAAAATATGGGTGCAGCTCTTTTTCGATGTAAAAAAAAAAATATTACCATGATGTTCAAATACCCTCAATCCGAAAGTATCATCAAAATCGAGGTCAGTCAATTTTTGACCAAAAATGGGTGAAAACT
>LR548583.1:77405-89854 GCA_900536415.3 Caenorhabditis sp. 38 MB-2015
CGAAAGTATCATCAAAATCGAGGTCAGTCAATTTTTGACCAAAAATGGGTGAAAACTCGGGTGTAGTTCTTTTTTGGTTAAAAATGAATATCACCATGATGTTTGTCATACCCGAAAATCTCTGGCATAAAATATTGAACAATTTATTTCAAAAAATCATCCGGTGTCGAAACGTCGCGGTGTCGAAACGTCGCGGTGGCGAAACGTCGCGGTGGCGAAATGTCGCGGTGTCGAAACGTCGCGGTGTCGAAACGTCGCGGTGGCGAAATGTCGCGGTGTCGAAACGTCTGGTGGCGAAACGTCGCGGAGCCCCCAATTTTTATGTATTCAATATAAATCAATGAAAAACCATCTAAATATATACATATATAATAAATATATTTATTTTCACCTTCCTAACCAGCAGCTGTAAAAAATGCGAAAAAAAAAACATTTCTCCTGCCTGCAATATAAAATAAAGAACGGAAAAAAGATTGCACTTTTAATAAAGGGGCTCAACAACATTTTCTTTCTTTGGCGCCAAAAAAATGGGCGCGGCGGCCAATTACTAATAATGTTGAGAACTTTATGACTATGTGAACGCATACATTTGTGTATTTAAAAAAATAGGGAGAAAAAACGAAGTAGCTAACGAAGTAAGTGACTAAAAGAAAATCGATTTCATATTTTTTTATGCTGTGCTTAAGGATATAGAAATTAGGGGCGGAGCTTGAAAGTTGTTTCTCTCGAATAATGTTTTTTTTTTTGACAAAAAATAGATGTATCAAAAATATACATGAAGCTGAAAAATTTTGGAATACCAAACTTGACACGTGGATATATAACGTGAAAATGTTGACATTCAAAATATGACATGGATTCTCAGCCTTGTGTGTGAACGAAAAATGAAAAAAAATAGTAATATTTTAATTCAAAAACCCGATTCATGAAACGACAAAAATTGAATTTAATGCTAATTTTTCCCAATTAAGAAAACTAAAATTGAAAAAATACACGTGTTTCTAAAATATTTTCCCTTTTTATTTAATTTAATTTTTTTAGAAAGAGACCGTGTATTTTTTCATTGTAACTTTTCCAAATTTAGTTTTTTTAATTGGAAAAAAATAGAAAAAAAAAATGCAATTTTTCCGTTTCATGAAGGGGTTTTCAATTAAAATATTAATTTTTCCTATATTTTTCGTTCATGAATCATTCTATAAAGCAACAGTTACTGGATATCCAAAAAAAATTGGTCTATATACTAAATCGACCCTTCTCGGTGTATATAAAAAGAAATTTCTCAACTTCTCCTTTTTTTTTTTTTGAAAAACTAAAACACCGAAAAATAAAATACACAAATACCCTAATAGAGTATTTACCACTGAAGGTCAAGGTACTAGACAAAATAGTAGGAGCTTAGAAAGAGACGCAGACGTGACCCCTTGTTAATCTGGGAAAATAACGACGTTTATGATGTTTGTGAGTGAGGAGGAAAAGATGAGAAGAAAAAAAAGAAAAAGAAAGAATTATAAACGAAATGTAAATCGAATCTCGTTACTGAATACTAATTATTAGGTAGATACTAATTCTTGGTTATACTCCTAAGTCGACAAAAAAATTGCTTGCTGGCTGGAAATATAGAGACATGGATTTTTTAGGCCAAAAAATGGGTATATACTGGAAATAGAGTCTACCTATTTACTGTACAAAAATGTGCAAATTAAAATATACATATACCAGATGACTCAACCCTCAAAATGTCGGCCGCCCTTTTTGATGACAGGTGGTATACCATTAATATTGATTGAAACATTTGTTCGGATTCATTTTTAGAAAAGTGTGCAAATTGTCGTCACCATGTGCGCGTAAAGTGTATGCACAACTGTGTGTTCGCAATAGAGCACACTTCCTCGCTCAACGAGCAAAACTGTTTTGTTTTTGAGTGAGAAGTGAGTTTATTTAAATGTCGGATAGATTCTCAAATTAGTGCATTAACAATGGGAAACAATTTTGAATATATACCACAAAAAATTGTGAAATCACCAAAAAAAGTAATCATCAGGTAGGCGAGTTCTACTAATTCTTGGTTGTGCTCTTTACGAGAAAAGGGCTGAATAAATTTCAGATTTTTGAGAAAAAAAAAATACATTTTCGATCTATTCTTTAAAAAAACGACCTAGTCGGGATCGAACCCCTGACCTTTATGATGATAGGCAGGTGCACTCCCTACTGAGCCATGAGTCACTTTCAGTGTGCTTACAAGAAGGTTCGTGAGATCCTAGATTCATCTTTTTCTCAAAATTTCCACAATTGTAGATTTCGACCTCCTGATCATCATAATATATTTTTTATCCGCTGTAAATTTTTGTGAAAAAAATAATTCTGATTCTCTCTTCAAGAAAAATCGTAGAAATCAATTTTTTGATCTATCATACGAAATAGTGAGTAAAAATGAGAGAATCAGACACTTGTAGGTCCAAATGACAAAAATAGAACAACTTTGATAGTTCATAATTTTTTAGACCATTGGAAGAGCAACCAATATGGCCTAGAAATCCAAATAATACAGTACTTTTTGAAAAATATCAAAGAAAAATAGGTTCTTGCATTTTCTAGGCCACTCTCTAATTTTTCGTATTCACAATAATATCCGGCTAATAAAAAATACATAATGATGATCAAGAGGTCGAACTCAATAACTATACAAATTTTAAGAAAAAGTTGAATCCAAGAGCTCCTCCTGTCAGCGGGTTCGAATTTTCAAAAAAAAAAAAATTCGCCGCGAATTAATTTAGCGCGCGCAAAATGTTAGATTTTAAAATTTCGAAAAGAAAAATGTCTCAATTTTCAACTTTTTTCCCGAAACTCGATAAAGATAAAAAAGAGCTAGGCTGGCTGGCTAAAAAAGTGGTTGGTTTGCTGGTTGGTTGGTTAAATAATATAAAAGATGGGAGAAATGTAATAGCGTCGTCGTTCGTTTAGACGAGACAGTGCATCAAGTGGTGGAGGGCGCAGACAATACACTAAGTCCTAACTACTCTAGTGGCAGCAGGACATTTGAACTATCGATTTGGGACAACTGACACAAACTCATAATAATGTTGAACGAACGAACGAAAACACCGAATAATAAGGGTTTGTTTAGAGGGACAAAAATGAAAGAAGAGATAGGGAGAATAGAAAGAGGGAAAGGTCGCTTGGGGGAATAGGGGAGATTGTGATTTCAGATATATATTTATATATATATATATATATACGAGTTGGTAGGTTGGCCGAGATGATGTATATAAATGACACTAGGAACCAACTTTGAAAATACATAAGTCTCTGATACCCTAAGCTTAAATTATGACACCAAAATTTAGATTGGGACACATACATTGGAATCATGACACTGAAATCCAGATTAAGACACTGAAATTCTAATTGGGAAACTGGAATTCAAATTACGACATTGAATTTCAGGGTATGGCACAGAAATTGAAACTATGACACTAAAATCCATTTCTGGACACTGAAATTAAAATTATGAAACTAAAATTCAGGTTATGCCGCTGAAATTCAGATAATGACACTCGAATTAAAGTTATAACGCTGAGATTCAAATTATGACACTGAAACTAAAATTATGACACAAAAATTCAGATCATGATACTGAAAATGAGATCATGACATTGAATTTCAGGGTATGACACAGAAATTGGAGTTATGACACTAAAACTAACATTTTTACACTGGTCTTCAAATTATTATTCTGAAAATATTAAATACATAACACTGTAATTCAAACTATAACACTGAACTTCTTCTTCTTGTGACACTGAAAATTAAATTATGAAACCCTGAGCCTAAATTATGACACTAAATGTTAGATTATGGCATAGAAATTGGAACTATGAGACTGGAATCCGATTTATGACACTGAAAAAATACATTGAAATTAAGGTTATGACACTGAAAATGAGATCATGAAACTGAAACTGTCTGAAACTCAAATTATAACACTGAAACCCAAAATATGACACAAAAAGTCGGTTTTTGACACGTTTAGCTTAAATTATGACACTGTAGTTCAGGTTATGACACTAAAATTGAAATTTTGTCACTGAAACCTTAATTATGACAATAAAATTCAAACTACAACACTCTAAGTTTAAATTAGGGCATCCTAAGCTTCAACTATGACACTGAAATTCAAATGATCACATCCTAACAGCTATTTATAATACTGAAAAACTCAAATAATGACACTGAATCTTGACTTGTGACGCTCAATTTTAAATTATGACATTGAAATTCAAATTTTGGCACTAAAACTTGAGGTATGACATTGAAATTCGAATTATGACATTGAAATTCGAATTATCACATCCAAATTCGAACCACGACACCTTAAGTTTAAATTAGGACATTCTAAGCTTAAATTATGATTCTGGAACTCAAATTATGACATTTGAATTCAAATTAAAACATCGGAATTTATATTATGACATCGAGATACAAACTATGACACCCTCACCTTTAATTATGACACCCAAATTTAATTTATGTCACTGAAATTTAAATTATGACACTCTAAGCTTAAACTATTTTCACATGGAAGAGAAAACGCCGATGGCCTAGGATTAGACAGATCTCGGCCACCCGCGAAATATTATTTTTCTTAATTCAAATATTTTTTGAAACTGTTGGTTTCATTTTCAAATACGAGAAGATCACGAAATACATCTTAAAACAAATTGGAAAACAAAAACTTCACTAATGGCCGAGTTCTACCTATTCCTAGGCCATGTTCGGTTCCTCTTTCAAGTGAACTATGTCTTAGAGTTCTGTTTTTTCCATGACATCGAAATCTAATTTTTGAATAGGACAATTTTGGCCTCAAAAAATCACGTGTCACAGATTTAATTTTCAAATTTCATGTTTCAACGTGTAAAATCCACATTCTGACATCAAAATTCAAGATTTGTTTTCAAAAATTGGATAGTTTTCTATTTTTCATTTTCTATACCTGACACAACCAGTCACACACTCAGCGGCAGAATAAAAACTAATATTCCTAAAACCTTCTAACTACTTTTCCCTTCCCCCTTTAATACTCGTATCCGCTTATAAAAAAAAGCTTCAGACTTATGTACATTATTACGATTATTAAATATTAGTAAGGAAAATATATAGGTTTAATTTCGGGGATTTTATATCCAAATTTGATAGCTCACTCATAATTGTGTGAAACTGCCATACATTTTCAACTCAACAATTATTTATATATCATATTTTAATTATAGTTAATATGTATGTATGTGGTAGAGAAATCGATAGGGAGAGAAATGTATATCAATCAAAATAATAAATATTTAGCTAGCGCTCTTTTCTTTATCCTTCGTAAGGTGAGCAAACATTATATCGAGAATGTATTTAACCAAAAAGCTGACACTTTACCAATCGAAAAGAGTCAAATATATGAAGGAAGGACGGAAGTGTAATTATATGGACTAGAAAATAAAAATATTAATTTTTGGTCTATTAAATCTATAAAAGGGTATACTAGATATTAGGTAATAAGCCAATTTCCGTTATGAAAAAACAAAATAATATATCTAACTAAAATTTAAAACTTGAAAAAACGTATTAATTTTTATTGACGCTTCACGTTCATTTAAAAAAATATATGAAAAAAATTCCCGTTTTTTTAAATATAGTGCTCCGTCGTCAATATTTCAGTTTTTTGTAACTTTTATCCATTCTGAGCAACTTTCTACTGCTTTATTTATCTTAAAGCAACACCCTAACAAGAAAGGCCGCTTCAGATTTAAAAAAAAAAATTACTACCTTATAGAACTCGCTGTCCTGGCTCTGTATTTCATTTTCACTGGATCTTTTTGTGAGAAGAGTTATGAATTTTTAAAGTTTTGAAATCATTGAAAATCACAGAAATCTCCGGCGAAAAAGAAATACAGGATGAGTATGCAAATTTTGAAAAAAAATCTGGATTGGCTACTTTTTAAACCTACTTTGTAAGATTAAAAACTGATAAAAATCGACAAAACCCGTTGGAAATTGAAGCTCACACTACCAATATTTGTATCCAAAAATATGAAAACCCAATATTTTTAGTGAGCCGAGTTTCAGTATTTTGAATCTCAGTTTCATAGCCACGTTTAAAATTTCAAAGCCACGTTCCAAATAAATTACTATTTTCAGTTTTCTACGTGTACTTTTTTCTTGAGACCTCTATTAAGATTCTGTGTTCTAATTTTGAAAAGTTCACATTTAAAAAAAAAATCATTTTTTAGACGATAGGTATTTTTTCACCTAAAATTCGAATAACTGAAACTCAGCTCTCTGAAAATGATGTGATTTTAAATTTCTGAATCCTATTTTTGACACCGTTAGCTTCAATTTTTAACAAGTTTTGTTAATTTTTATTGGAATCGTTTTCTAGGTTAGCGTGTTGCTTTGAGAAATGTGTCAAGTGTATTTTTGGTAGATACTTGTCTCCAATTTTAGTGCAAAACCTAAAACCCTTATGATTACCCTACTCTGATGATATACGAATATATACCTGGTCTGAAACTTTGAGTCATTCTCCATTATTCAGCATATACATATGCGATTAGATGATGTATGATTTCAATTTGTTTGTATATATCACGTAGCATGAGTTGAAATGTTCTATGATTCCAATGTTTCAAATATAGCTAAGTTCTAACAGAACCTAATATTAAATGGACAGTTTTAGATTTGTTATAGAGATTTCTAAAGTGTTTAGGTACGTTTCAGAAGTGACTATTACTCTGTAATAGGTCCTTGAAGTTCTAACCGATCACGGTCTATTATAGCTCAGGCCAAACAAAACATTAGGGCTCATTTTTAACTGTAGTGGTCATTAGTGAGTTATATTCTAACATTTTAGTTATAACTCGGCTAAAAATAGTGACACTGACATTAGATTTTAACTGTGTATAGGTAACATTTATAAAAACATTTCTGAAAAATGAGAAGAGTTGAGAGTTCACTTGTGATGTACCATGTGTAAGCTTAATCTCAATCAATTTTAGGTATCAACCATATTCACAATCTCAAATTTTAAAGTTCTCACCTATTATTGGCTACTATAGCTTGGGTCTGACAAATTCATAGGGCTCATTTAAACAGTAGCGGTCATTAAAAAGTTATTTTCTATACTTTAAGTTATAACTCGGCTAAAAATGATCAGACTGACATCAAATTTCAACTGTGTATAGGTAAAACTGATAAATACAATCAATTTTAGGTATCAACCATATTCACAATATCAAATTATTATTATAGCTTCCAATTTGCAGTTCAAAAAATTTATAGATGATTATATAGAATTCCTTAGAAAAAAATTATGAATTTTATTTTGGGTTCAACTCACTGAAAACTCCTTTGAAATCCAATAGCATTGGCAATATTAATAGTTGGTATCATCAATCGACTCGTTGGTCCAGTAATCGTCTGTCCACTTGGTGTAGTTATCATCGAAGTGATCGTTGGTGGCGGTGGTGTAATGCCCAAACGCCAACAAGTCGAATTCAACGAGGCCGTCGTTGTCATATTCATATTCATGTTCAGAATATTATTATTATTATTCATGATTTTTTTTCCGTTGAAATAACTCTTACTTTGTTATTTTTATGAATTATGTTCCGCCTCTCACTCTTTTTGCATGCATACGGTAATCCTTTCCCTATTTTCTTAAAATTCGAAAAATTTTAATCCACCTTTTGAAATTGATGATATTACGTTTGTTGTTATTGCTAAAATCAGGTTATTACTTTCACACCCGATGAGAAAAAAAAATAGTAGATGTGTTCATCAATAACAAATTGGAAATTAAAGACCAAAGTTGATGAATTTAAGACTTTTTTTCGGTAAAGTTTATGTACATATAATTTATAGATTTTTAGTACACGACCAATTGAGGATATCATATGTACATAGCTCAAACAGAAATTGAACATGGCCTATATAAAGGCTATATTTTATTTATATAGAGGACGATATATGTTCTAGAAAAGATTATATAGGGGTCCACACAGTTCAATTTTAATTCTGTCCATAAAAAAACCTGTACAGGAATAGATATATAATACAAAGTCAGTTGGGGCCATATGAAAGCTAAATAAGGACTAAATAGTATGACTATATATGGAATATAGATGTTATATATAACTAGGTCTAGATAAGATATATACAGAGCCTGAACATGGACCATATGAAGGCTGATAGACAGCGCACACGGAGTGTATTAAACATATGTACATGAGATATATACGGCTCATGCCCAGCGTAGACTGGATATAATTAGAGGACCATAGATTATATTCAATACATGGCATTTGTAGATGTTCAGTGCATGATCCTATAAAATCTAATATATCATATAACAAGATTTGAACAGGATATAACCAAAGCAAAAACAATACAAAGTTTATTCAGCATATGTCTAGAATGGACCTATATTTTCTTAAACAGAGGAATATAAACATGGTTCACAACACTTCATATAGAGCCCATTTTAGGTCTATCGAAGTTGAGTCTATTAGAAGTCAGAACATAGACGAACTTGGGTTTTTTAAGTCCTCTATGAACCCCATATGAAATCTGAGAAAACTATTGAAACTCCTCTATTGACGGCCTATATAACTAGTCTCATTAATGTCTAAAAAGGATAATACAGGTTCAAATATGAGCTCATACAGAACGTACACAAAATTATCTTAAAGCCTGTACCGGATCCATGTGAAATATTGATTTTAAAAAATAGTGTGTAGTCTTAAGTTGGATGAAACAAGTCTATCTAATAACATACAAATCAGAGTTGGGCGGAAGTCATTTTTTGAAAAGTCGGAATTCGGAAGTCGGAAGTCGGAATTCCGCCCAACTCTGATACAAATTTCACCTGGCTTTCTCTAGAAAATCTAATAGCCCGATACAACTTCTGTGAATTGTCTATGATGAAAAAGCTTATAAAAAGTCTGAAACTAGATCTCCATATGTCTAAAAACAAATCAAATGACCTATTCAAAACTGACTGGCTAAAAGAATAAGAGGCCCCGTTCCGCCACCAATCAAGGTAAAATTTCGAGCTATTGATAAGCCACTCTTTTCTCGTTGACTTCATTTTCTTCCCATGTCAACCCTCTTCCTTCTTCTCCTTGCCTGCAAAAACCTATCATAGTACTTGAAATCCCGCCCACAAAAAAAAAAACAAAAAGGTGGGGTATGTCTCTCTGATAGTTGATTCATTAACAACACAAACAATAATCAGAACGATATTCGAAGACGTCATGAGAGGCAATTCTCTGCTGCTTTTATTTTCGCTGATTTTTTGTATTTTTATTGATGGTATGTTGATCTTTTGGTGTTTGATAAATGCGCTTTGAAAAGGTTATTTAGGGGAAAAAAGAATCAATAAAAAGATCATGTTCTGGTGTTATAAATAACCTATTCTTTACCTTTTCCAGGTCCAGTTTCAGACCTTCTACGAGCCGTTAAATAGAACTTGTTTGAGCTTAATAACAACCGAAAAACTTAAAATACCGAAGTATACACAAAATAACAGCCAGCTAAACCAGGCAAACGTTGATGTCAAACGACATTTTCGAATAGTTTTTCAAAAGTTTTCTTCAAAAGACAAAAAAAATACAACTCACACATCATTTAATTGTATTTTATCCCATAAAAACCAGGTCTTTAAAAGTTCACCTTTTTTCTATTCTCCGATAATATACACATGTGTATTTCAGCTGATGATTGCCGTTGATAACAAAAGTGTAACAATTACCAAAGTTTCAAAGTTGATTGTAAACAATAGCTAAATAGATATGGGGTTTTCGCTCTCAAAACAGATATATGTATAACATATTAATATATATTATGAACGTCCAATGTTTCGATTCCGTATAAAAATTGAAACAAGAAAATTTCAGTAATACAAACGTTTGTAAACATTCTGAGAAATCGAACTACCTTCAGCTTTGGTTGGAAATATTCAAAAAATTGAATATTATCTCATTTTTTATTTTAATGTTGTGAAATGTAGAACAAAACAACTATTGAACTTGTCACCTCTACTTACAAGATGAACCTAATGATCTCCAAAACACTCGAAAATTCTTCAACTTCCCCCATTTCGTTCTTCAATCTCAACAACGGTTTGGTCGTTGATTAAATACAAATATGTTACATTTTACAATATCAAATTAGATTGGGGAAAATCACGTTTTCTCTTCTTCAGAATACACATGTTTAACAATGCGCGAGTTGTTCAAAAAAATCCGTCCGCGAAAATCGATGAAAGCTCCCAGTTATGTACCAACCGCCCCACCTACACCACAACTTTCGGCCGATACACCAACGTTTATCAGAACTATTGGAAGTGTTGGGGGAAGAGATGTAAGAAGACCACCTATTTTTTCGTTCCATATTTTTCTAAATGAAATTTCAGATAATTCCACGTCGATGGACAACAGATGAGAGGATATCTAGAGTAGTTATGGATGAGAATGGTATCGCGATTCCTGTCAGATCAACTCCACAGATTGGTGATATTCTACGCTCCAAAAATGGGTTGACAACATAGATACATTTTAAAATGGACAATACTTTTGGGCTGATGTGCTTTATGGTTTTCAAGTAAAATTTTATTCGTGTTTTGTCTCTTTTCGTGACCTTGATCATAAAAAAATTTGAACGTGACNTTTAGTTCTACGAGTGTATTTTAAACAATATTTATAAAACTTACTTTACACTTGTCGCTAATCTGACATATGTTGGAACAAGTTGTTTCAATTCAGCCACACAGTCTCTCAAATGCTCATACTGCTCCACGACGGCCGGTGTTTTGCCTTGCTCCATCATATTTTCTCGTCTGTGCAGATCATTTAGACAACAACTACAAACTCTCAGACATTCTGTAGCATCTTGTTGTAATAAAGAGCTGACACTTGTATCATCGCCAGTTGTGACGGTTTGAACTTTTCCTATGAGATTCTTCATTCGATCCATAGATTGTTGGGTTATCGATATTAGTTTTTGCTTTCCAGATGTGTTTTTGGAGGTTTCAACGACGTCGGAGTTCATTGATGCAAGAGATTCTTGCATTTGAAAAGCAATCGCTGGATTTGTCAACTTTCCTGAATTCAAAAATATGGTTTTCTTCAAATTAGCTCAACTTACTTGCTGATAGGAATGACAAGAATTGGCTACAATTATGACATAATACTCGTCCACATAGTCTACAATGATGTTTTCTTCTAGTTAAACCAAAACGTGCGGCGCATAAAGGACAACATACAACATCATGATCGTCTAACCATGGCACAATTTCACGTTCGAACTCTCTTCTCTTTGAAGGATCTTTCGGTCCGCCGTTTATCAGTCGATCCAGCCTGATGATCAGCATATTCGTCCTTATAGAAGTCTCATTTATAGATTCATCTCGAAGTTTGCGAAACTCTAATGTTGAACTGCGAGTAATTGCATGTGGTATAACATCCGGGGGAAGTGGACGTGGTCCATGTTTCGCGAGCGGTCGAGCAACTTCGGCGGGTAGTTCGGCGACACTTATTTTTGCGTCAAGTTTCTTTATACCTCTCTTCGCTTTGTGAAAAAGTCCTCGAACGTTTTGAACTACTGCATCCGTTAGATCTCCATCGTCCTCATCGTTTTCCGCATGATCGTCGTTTACATGATTTTGAAGTCGATCGAAATCACCAAAATCTTCCATACAAAAGGGGCAGATAAAGCCCTGCCTGACCACCTCCTCTATATTAGTTTTTGGGCATGGTAATTGAGTTGTTAGAACACCTCAAAATTTGTTTATAACCATGGAAACCTTCTCTGTGAAAAAAAAAACGAAAAGAAAATAAACATTTGATGGACGTGGACTAGGATCCATGTGTACCGGATCCATGTGAAATATTGATTTTGTGACTAAAATAGTGTGTAGTCTTAAGTTGGGTGAAACAAGTCTATCTAATAACATACAAATCAGAGTTGGGCGGAAGTCATTTTTTAAAAAGTCGGAATTCGGAAGTCGGAAGTAAATTTTTTTTTTCGGAAGTCGGAAGTCGGAATTCCGCCCAACTCTGATACAAATTTCACCTGGCTTTCTCTAGAAAATCTAATAGCCCGATACAACTTCTGTGAATTGTCTATGATGAAAAAGCTTATAAAAAGTCTGAAACTAGATCTCCATATGTCTAAAAACAAATCAAATGACCTATTCAAAACTGACTGGCTAAAAGAATAAGAGGCCCCGTTCCGCCACCAATCAAAGTAAAATTTCGAGCTATTGATAAGCCACTCTTTTCTCGTTGACTTCATTTTCTTCCCATGTCAACCCTCTTCCTTCTTCTCCTGCCTGCAAAAACCTATCATAGTACTTGAAAATGTATGAATAAATAAATAAATAAATAAATCCCGCCCACAAAAAAAAA